>OMLB01019188.1:0-13035 GCA_900302555.1 Myripristis jacobus
CACACACACCCCCCTCTCTCTCTTTCTCTCTCTCTCTCTCTCTCTCTCTCTCTCTCTCAGCAGTCCATTATCCTTTACCTCTTACATGCACTTTTTCACTGAGGAATTACAAAATTGTTCCTGCAGGAAGTGTTACTTGCCAAGGGCTGAGATTAGGTCATTAAAAACAGCCTATTAAAATTGTATTGTACTGCATCGTTGTAATACTTGCCAACAACCAGCAATAGCTGTTGCACTAACAATCATAATGAATTAATGAATTGCAGAAAATTGTTATTTCTCGGTCTGTTAGCTGTAGCAGCAACAATAAAAACACCAGGAAGTGAGAGATCAGACAGCATTTATTATCATGTTGATATAATTTATATTTAGTTAAATCTAAGAACTATGAAGTGCAGTGGTGCATACAAATGAATTTGGTGTATACATGCACGGGTGTTTCAGAATGATTATTTGTGGTCGGTCTTGATGCAAGTTTGAGTAAAGGATGACATTTGAGTGTGTGTGTGTGTGTGTGTGTGTGTGTGTGTGTGTAGTTGTGCGCCACAAAGCCTGTATGAATGTCTTTGCTATTTAACACAAAAAAATCACAGTAATTTCAGTAAATGTTGTCTCCAAAAAAAAAAAAGAAAGAAAGAAAGAAAAAATCAATAAATTGTCAATAAACCATCAGTCTTTTCCTGTTGTGGTCTCCCATAGTAAAGTACACTTCTGCATGTGTTTCCATTCATGTCACCTCCTGTTTGTCTGTGGTCAGAGGGCAGTGGGAGTGTGGTTAGCGTGCGGTCAGTGTCTATCTGGGACTGTCTGAGTCTCAGCGGTCAGCGTTCATCCTCCGCAGCTTCGCCGGCAGGTTGTCCTCTGGCCTCCTTCCGGCTGACAGCAGAGGACTGTGTATGGGGACGGGGGCAGGGGCCGGGGTCGGCGGCAGGCTTTGCTGATACAGATCTCCAGTCGATTGGGTCATGGGTTCAAAGCCCACCTTGAGGGCCTTGAGCTGCAGCCGGGTCTCTGCCTCAGGGCCAGGAGAGGAGCTAAGGCGCTGAAGCTTGAGGGGCAGGTCTCCCGTGCTGCAAGCCTTCTCAGAGTGCTGGGAGCCAAGCAGCAGCACTTTCCTCTGCAGATCCTCCTTCCCCGAAGAGCTCATCCTCTGCAGCTTGCTGGGCAGTCGACCTCCAGCTCCCCCGTGGCGGCCCCCTTCCTCTGAAGTGTTGATGCAATCCACGGAAAACACGCGGTCTCGGCGCACTCCACGGCTCTCGCCAAGCGCAGGGGTGGGGGTTGATAACGGGGAGGGCAGTGAAGTCTTCTCTTCATGCTCCTTGACACTGCATGGTGGGGTGGGCACCTCGAATGTGCTGTGGAACTGGGAGTAATCCACCCTGAAAAAGCCCTCCTCCAGAGACATGACAGGCAGGAAACGATGGCCCCATAAAACCTCATCCTCGGTATACGACGTCCGTGCCTGGCATGTCATACCTAAAAGAGAGTGACAGGATTTTAACTTTCACTAACTGACATTAAATCTGTCCAACGTATTTTTCAGTTAAGTGCCAGCCAATCAATTGTGGGCTGGAAAGGAGGAAAACAAGAGTAACGCTATCTTCTCCTTCTGTGCTGTTTATCATTGCTTGGAGAATCATTACCCCATGCTATTTTGCAATTCACCTTCCTACTAGTCAGGCACCGAAGATTTAAATACTGTTTCAACAGTAAATCCAAAGGAAAGGACCTTTGCCATTTCTCAAACAGCACATAAAAACATCTAATGTAACTCTCACTACCGAGAGAGAAGGAGAATTTCTACTTTATGTCTTTCCCTATTCAAGGCGTATTGCCTCTAATGCACAGTAATGGAATCGAATAGAACCTCTTGAATATCTCTTCACATAGCATTAGAAAAAGTCAGGTTTCATGAGCTGGTCTTTTTTTGGCCGTTTCAGCAGTGCTTTTTCTGTTTTTGTAGTGAGTCAAACCCAACAGACCTTTTCCTTTAATAGAGGTCAGTAGTGAATAATCCATGCTATCAGTGTGCCTTATGTTAGCTGTGATAATTGCCAGTTTCTATCTTATCAGCATAATTGGCAGTCCTCTAGCACCAGTCCCACATCAATAAATAGGTAGCAGGAACTGGGAATGGGTCATCTCTGAATGTCATTGTAAATTCTGGTGTAGATTGCATTCTGCATACTGGTTTGATTTTCCTCTGAGCTCTGAGACAATTACACACAAACAGATGCCGTGCTTGTTTTACACCTGTCTGTTTACTTATGTGCCCATAAAGAGAGTAAGAAAACTCATTAGGAAGCAAATGAATGGTTGCCTGGAAATGTTGGTACAAATGTTTACTGGATGATTATGAATGCTTGCACGCATCCTGTGCCCTCTTCTCTGGGGTGCGTGCCTGTTAAGGTTTCTGTTTAACTTCAGCTCGTGCAAAATAATTTCCTTGACATTTCTATCTGTGGCAACGGTCTCTCACGATCAATAAGCACTTAGGTCTCGACGTACACATTTTCTGAGCTGGTGGTTCTGCTACAACCTGAGCTGTTTTGTTGAGCAGGATGGTTGGAGTTAGCAGTGGAGTAGGAGTCTGATCCTGTCCCTCTGAGGGATGATACTTTCAGTGTTATGTCATAGCCTGATGCTATTTTAGGCTCAGCATCTCATCTTCAAACACAGGAAACCTTCAACAGCCCTACATCTAAACAAAGGTCATTTTTATTGCTAATTAGCCCAAAGGATGGGCTTTAACAAGTAGGGTGAGTTCGGGACAATTTTCCAGCAGTGTACTCTCATCAGGATAACAAATATATTACTGTTGTCTGCATAGCATGGCAGTAATACAGGTGCAAAAGAAGCTTACAGGTTTACAGCCTTACAGGCATACCATTTGTTTCATCATTCAGGCGTCATATGGGTATTCAAGCAGCCCGTAAATGTTTAGTGCACTTGCATAAAAATAAAAGCCTCAGAACAACTATGCAAACACTTGGCAGACAGAGAAGGAGAGCAGGGTGTCCCTGAAGAGAGCTTTATGTAAAATGCCTGGCGCCAGCCTTCACTGGCACTGTTTAAATGGTACATTTCCATAATGCGCTACCTTTGTTGTGAGACTGTATTTGAATCTAACCACTATTTTACTTTACCAGGAATCTATACACATGCAGGAGCAGAAACACAGACACATATGGACACACATATGCAGACAAATGCATGCACATATGCACACAAAAGAATACTGACATATAGGTGTGTATCGTCTGCATAGTGGTAAAATTGTTAGTACGTATCATAAAGAGATGGTGTCACCAACAGGGAACATACAGAGCAACATCAAGCCCTGTAGGTTTTTCCACACTCATCAGTTTGTTTTATACATTTGAGGATGACAGGACAAATATATCTTTGACATTTTTGTGTATTAATCTTCAAAGGTTACCTGTGATGTCAGGTATTCATGAGTTCTGTTCTGTTCTTCAACCCTGCCCTCGCAATAGCAACCTGTTATATTTTAAGAAATTTCAAAAAATTGCCTCTCTTGACAATTGATAGAATACTTTCAGTAAATCTGCTGAATCTGAATCTCAAGCCAAACAGAAAAACCTCCTATTTGGCAGAGAGACATTTCCACTCTAGGTTTCTCAGGCTTGCATCCAGATCCTTTTGTGTTGAGGAAACCATGCCAGTTTCTTCCTGCTGAGCGTTTTGCTCTTATTTGTGAAACATGTTCAAGGTTGCCTCTGAGAACAGAATTAAAAAGAGCAGACTATATGTGAATATGTCATCGTGGGCAGTCAGCAAGACAATCGGCAAGCTAACAGCTGTGTCAGCACCAGCAGAATGTAATTTTAGGGTCTGACAGCAATTCCATGGAGAGGATAATAGTTCCTCTTAATCATCTAGGGTTAATGAGATGCTTATTGGTGTAAGTATGCCTGTAGATATATTGGTGACTCTGCCATTGCTGCTCTGCTCAGAGTGCCACAGCACAGTGAGAGTAAACTTCTGGCTGCAACCTGATTTAATGACATTATCAACAGAGCACAGACTGTGCTGCCTGCCTGCCTCTATGCTTCCCTGCTGATCCCTCCCTACTGCTCTAAGCCTATTCAGCACTGTGGTTTTCCTGGGACAATGGCAAAGTAAGGGTTAGGAGGGAAGGAGAGAAACAGAGATGAAAGCAAAAGAGGCTGAATGGGAAAAGCAGGAAAGGATCCCAGCACGGATGGGTTTATTTGTATATGTGAGCCTGGAAGTCAAGAGGAAGTATCTCTCTGCTATATGTGAAACAGTACAGTGTTATTGCTTGGAGCAGCCCAGCGTAGTGTAGTTACAGTGGAGGCTGTATCCCACATCTCACACTGTCTCCGAATTACCTCTGCTATCTCTTGTCATTTGAAAAATGGAGTGGAACTTCAGCAGAAACCCCTGCTCATCCATCAAGTTGGCACACGCATCTATGACCACAGCCTTTTATTATGCATAGAGTAGACATAAAACCAATTCTGCAGTAATAAAATATCCCCCATAATTCAATCAGGGAGCCATTCTCATGTGTTGCTCTCACTCTCACCTTTTTCAGCACCTGCATTCTTTGTATGTGCAAAATTGGGAGGAGGCACAGAAATGAGATTTCCCAGGGTCTTGATAACGAGTATCCATTAGATAGGATTGTAATGTGGGTTGATATTGATAAATGCATTACCATTTAGATTGGGGATGAGGAGAATGAAGAAACTAGAATGAAATAAAGTGGAAAGGATAAGAAAAGCATAAGAGGAAGGAGCTTACAGCTTGTGATTGTGATGGGAGTGCAACAGTCCTCACCTGTGGTCTCCACAATGCCCTCCAGGATAACTACAATCTCAAACTGCTCATTCATGAGAGAGCGCTGGGACAGGTCGAAAAAGGGACTCTTGGGATTGATTTCATGGCAGATGGTGAGGGGGGAGACCAAGAAGAGCTGGTCTGCGCCCGTCCCAAAACCAACATCCAATTCACACTGGTCCAGAGGCAGGAACTCTCCCTCAGGGGTCTGACGAGACTGAAAAAAAAAATAAAAAATGAGGGAGGGAAAGGGAAAAAAAAATAAAGAGGGAGAACCACAAAGAGAGGGGAAAGAGAAGATTAGGTGCATGTTATCTCTAAACAGAGCTACAGCGATGACGAGAGATTAGAGTATGAATACATTAGAGTAGCCTGGAGCCACATCAAGTCCTCTCACGCCAATAAATGAGAGCACACTCTGTTAGCTGCGTTGCTCCTCGTACATGTTCTGGCACTGGCACCTCTCGTCTTCCTCTCCTCTAATGAAGGAGGACACATATCTTCAGCGACAGCCTAAAGAAATTAATGGGAAGGTTCTCTAAAAATGACCCCTGTGTCACCCCGGTGGGAATGCCATGTTATCTAATGCGGGAGAATAAAGGGACGAAGAAAATGGAAGACAATGCTTTCTCTGTCTGTCTCGCTCCAACTATCTTTCACCAGAGGCCATTCTGTCTTGAATATTCATCAGTGCCTTGTTTGCGGTAGTTACAGACTTGGTGCTTCACATTGATTTCCAGGAGGACTTGCGGGCAGGCGCAGAAGACTGCAGTGTTTGGACAGGACTTGCCTATGGAGTGTTAACTGGTGCGGAAGCATTTAATTGCCCAGATGATGGTGGGGCGCAGCAGCAAGGTCTTGGATGTCTGAACTCCCAAGTGCTTTTTTTCTCTTTCTGTCTGTCAGAATTTTTTTCCTTTACTATTAAGTCTCAGAAAGTTTTCTTTTCTGTTTTCCTTTCACAACAGATGCAGATACAGACCAAGATGAATGTATCATTGGGAATACAAAGCAATTATCCTGCTCTTTGTTTTTGTGATTTCAGTATCAACCCTCTTAGGAATTAGTCTTGTAGTCTTCTTATACAATTTATTTATGATATTTCCATTTCACTTCACAATCTTCAAGGAATAATCAGGATCACCCCAGCTGAAAATAGGCCTAGGGTTAGGGTTAGGGTTAGGGTTAGGGTTAGGGTTAAAATTGGTTTTGGTTGGAAATTTCATGACGTTAAACTGTGAAGATTATTGCTGTCAAGCGTCTGATAACAAACTATGAAGAGTCGGGTAGATGTCATGGATGCCATGTCTGACTCCACTCCTGTTTCATAAATATTTCTTTTCCCTCTAAAAGAACCAACTGCAATATGAATATGTGCCCTACAGAACTTCAACGAATACAAAGTGACAAGGAGAAGTGTGGAGTTGATTTTTATGCGTTTCATTTTTAACTTTTGGGCCCAACTGTTTGATATCAACAGGGAGTTTTGTACTGTGTTCTCTTTGTGGGTTCCTACACAGAGTTTCACTTAAAACTGTGGTAATTGGGATGTGTCAGCCACCAGCCACCCACACACACACATATCTCACCTCTCTTCTCTCCTCCACCACCACACACAACTTTACACTGATCTCCCCCTCCATGCACACACACACACACATGCAAGTACACACAACCTCGCCCCGCCTCTGTAAGCCCTGCTGCCATTTCCAGATATTTTTATAAAATCCCAAAATATCCCAACACATCATTCCCACAAAGACTTTTCCCTCTTCCAACCTTTTTACTGACTCACACTGTGGTCCAGATGTGCCTGTTGTGGGCTGATGAACAGCTACCTCCACTTGGCGATCAAAACACTCTCATGCAACATGTTTCACCGAACTTTCATTTTGGTGCTGGATTGCAATGCTGGTGCAGGCCATCATATCAACATCTGGTCATCAGCAAAATGTTTATTGGAATACTTACTATATTATGTAATATATATGTCTTTTTAAATTGAGATTTAAAAACAAAAATGGTGTTTACATGGGTTTATCCCCACTCCCTCCCTCTCTCTCTCGCCTCCGGCCTGACCTGTACTGCTGCTACCGGTCTGTTCAAAGCCCAATTTTATCCTGACCTCCCCGTGACATTGCCCTGCAGCTTACCCGTCCGAGACGCAAACTGTGAATGAAGTGTGAGTAAACAGCCTTTGCATTGCCAGAAAACATTACGGCCTATTTATATCTCCTGCGAATATCAATGAGACGCTCATTTGGATTTATGTTACAAAACGGCTATTGTGTGGAGAGGGGGCATTGTTGGCTTGTCAGGTGCTCTCAGGCCGGTGAATGCTGCGCGGCATCGCTCCTCCATGTGGGTTATCCCTCGATGGCTCAGGGCTATCCCACTTTTCACTCGCTGTCTTTGTCGCTTAAGATTAAAAAGATGGATGACTGTATGCAAACAACGACATGCAAAGATTCTTTCTTACACAGGCCCCGACGGCGCTCTCCTACGCTTCTTCCCGCACAAAGATTCAGGGAGCCTTGTTTGTTGGCTGTTTTTCTCTGTACATGTGATGCTCTGCTCCGAAAAACAAACAAACAGCTAGATTCTTCTTCCCCGAGTTCTAACAAACCCCTGACAGGTACTTTGTTATTCATTGATTCTGCACGATGTTTTCGAGTACATAGTAAGCCAAAGTGCACCGTTAAAAACAACTCTCGGATGAATGCACAAACAGATAGGGGGGGTTGTGATTTCCACTCGAGATTCCACCGATACAGACTTTGAGCTCACCATACTCACCCAACCCACCGAGCTGTCTGACCACTCATTACCGGTGGGAAGGCAACGTGAGTTTTTTTGTGCTTACGAAAGGTAGTTTGTCAAGGCGGTGAGTGATGCTCATGGATGAGGACAGGTGCTAAATGAAATTGATTGGCGCTAAGCAGGCCTGGTCAGCTCCATGCCCATTCTCTCGCAATCCCTCATCAGTCACAGGGCCGAGTAAGAGAGGAGGTGAGCAGGAGACAGGCGAGGGCAGGCGGATTAGGTGAGTGAGCTGACCTCTGGTTCACAGTGAGAAAAAAGTAGACAGGTCGGTGGTGCTTCCACAAGTTAAGGTAAACCAGGTGAAAATTGGTGTCTGAAATGTATTTTGTGTCCCTGCAACTCTGGCTCTGTTTTCTGCCAAGAGCCAGCTTTTAATTATCAGTGTGATACCTACTGACCCTGGCAGGAGTGGGCAGAAATGGCCGCTGTGACAAATTTCTTAGCCCAAAAATTGGGCTTTTTTGTGACAGTGTTGCCTCCAGTTTCTACCTGGCTGATGTAGATTATACGACATTCTCGTATGGTTTTACTGTCAGGCAGCTTAGATAAGGTGTCTGAAGGTGTAGTGTTGTTTTTTTGTATTATTCTTTTTCTTTTTTTTTTAACTTATGAGGTCTCTAACTCCTCTTGACTCGCAGTGACACCAAAAATAATAGCCCACCTTGCACAGCTCAAACTGCAAGGGAAAAACCAAGGTGGAAAAACTTAAAGGTGTATGGCGAGCCTGCATATTTGCATGTCTTTACGTGTGCATGCATGACTGCTTGTGTGTTTGTGAGCACACACACTCTTAAGTCAGATGTGCCCTATACACCTATACACACTCTATATATTCTCCGATACCAGGCACAAAGCAGAGAAGAGCACTTCAGATTCCCCAGGTTCTCAAGTTGCTCCCTCATTAATGCCTCCGAGATGATCCTCTCACCCTGTATTGCTCCAGTAATGCAGAATATAATTGCATCTCTATTCCAATTAGAAAAACAAATGGAAATCAATTCTGGTGCTAGTGGCTAGTACATCAAGTCCGCCCACAAACGAAGAAAAAGTCTATTTTGTTGATTCTCTTTCCTGTCCTCGCCGCTTTATCCCACTATCACACTGTCAATTCCGTCACTCTCCCTTTCTCACTAGCTTCCCCCCCTCCAGTCATGCCAGTGTCATATTTTCGGCAAGGCTGTTCCACCAGGATGCCCTCTGAGGCTGCCAGCAATGCCCTGCAAGGCTGCCTTTCGACAGCTTATGGTGTGACTCTGAATGACAGCTCCCATTGGTCTGCCTCTCCCTTCCTCCTGCTGTCTGCTGTCTTCCAGTAATCAAACACGACAATTGAGCAAAGCGCCGGTTTACTGACATGCAAACACAGCAGCGGGAAACAAAGCTGTTTCCAAGATAGCATGCCTGGATTCTCTAAACGCATTCACAATCCTCCAAACGTACATAACTTTTAGACAAAATATTACTATTGGGATGCACTGATGCACAAGTACTGGTTTTGATTTGTGGAGGTGTGTGTGTCGACAGGTGGAAGTTGTGGGGGCTATAAGGTGTTGAGTGTGTGGTTCTGGTGAAATTAGAGGCTGTGTGATTGGCAGATCGCAAAAAAGATGAGGGGATGCAGAAGCACAGCCTTCCCAAAGGACACAAGTCATGTCAGACAGCTCCTTCCCATACTCGCTTTCTCTCACAGACGGCTTTGTAAAAGCATCTGTCACTGCTACATATACACAATACAAAAACCTGAACACACACACACACACACACACACACACACACACACACACACATATACAAGTTAAAAGATTTCTTCTGTCAGTACCCATGTACAGATGACAGTTGTGTATCTTAAATGACGAGCCATGACTCAGAGAGGGTTGCAATTCAACAGCACCACCAACATCTCCCTATAAGAACTGCATTGGAAGCATTGAGCCTAAACTGTAAGTTTCTTTATGAATTTATTTTTAGCCATCATGTATGATGTGCATACCGTGTTATAGGTGGATATGTTCAAGTTCAACCAGTGCTTCTGCATTTCTCAAGTAGAGATACTTTATTTTTTGTATTATTTTTGCCCACCTTTACAAAAGCTGCTCCAAAAGAATGTGTCGGTAAGAGACCCTTTGAAGCAAAAGAAAAAGACTAGGCCATAAAGCCCCGGGCAAAAAACAGCACACACTGGGTCCTGTATCCATTGTATCTCTCACAGACAGAAGGAGTGTTAAAAAACAAACAAACAAAAAAAAAACAGTGTGAGGTTGTTGGGGAGGTCTTGGATTTATGATGTTCTTATTCGTTTTATTGTCCCAGTGGAAAAGTAAAAACACATCTCTCCAGCACAGAAAACGCCTGCACCTCAAATATTTTGTGATGTTATTTCTGCTCTCACTATCCCAGCGCTACTCGGCTTCTGTTTTGTCAAAATGACAACTTTTTCTGTGCATGTCATTGCTACAAAATGATCCTATCATTCAGTTTTAGCAGCGTGAGTAACCAGGGGGACTGTTGTGGAGAGCCCCAGTGCCCTTCTGGTGTCACAGGTGCGTCAGACAGTTGTAGTGAGTCTGGCCGAGGTGCTGCGAATTTGTGGCGAAGTCTTCCAGGAGAGACAAGGGAAATCAGCATAGACATGTGTGATTGTACTTTGTGCCTACAGGGTTGTTTACTGGGTCTGTGCCTGTGACTATGGAATAACTTAGTCCTCTGTCCCCTCCTCCCTCTCTCCGCCTGCATGCATCATTAAGCTGACCGCCGCTCGGCTCGATGTGCTGTGCCTACGTGGAAGTGTGAGGGGGAACACAGACATAAACAAGCTCCAAGCACCTTGCTGATGCTGTTTATCTTCTTTACAGCCCATTTTGCACATTGAGCATAGAAGTGGCTGAAAGGAGCTCTGGGATTCCAGTCAGTTAAATGAGGGGCCAGTCGACCTCGGACAACATTTGTATGAATGTTTGATTCAAGACCCACAACAACATTCAAACCACTGTGAGTACTTAGGGTGCATCTTTGTCTGCCAAGCCATCAGGAAGCCCAAAGGTTAGCTTCTATTTAATTATGTTATGTTCCTTTCAAACGCTCTGTATAGAGTTGTTTGGAAGCCGTACTCAAACATAATGCTTTAAAACAAATTTCATACTCCGGGACAGGGGAGAGGAAACTATACCCTTAAGAAAAGAGGGGAAACGATGCCTCTTTATGGTTGCCATTAATACCTTTTATGTTTCCGAGCAGAGCGCATCCCAGGAGTGCTGTTGATCTGACTCAGTTAATCTGTTCTAGTATGTGAAACTCCTTCACCACTGATTCCCTGACGTTCATGCTTTGAGGTTGAGCTGTCACACCACATCCTGAGAAAAGCTGCATTTCTGTCTCTGCCACTTGCTGATCCACACCTGTGACCTGGAGTTAAACCGCCCGGCTCTCCAAATGTCACCGGCTGAAGGAGGACTGATGCTGAACACGGTGTTCCTCTGCTGCCTCACACCTCAAAAAGACCACAACTCCCTTTACTTTCTTATCTCCGTGGTCTGAGATGCGCCTGGCTGCCACTCAGCTGCACAATCCCACTGCTGAGGGATTATGGTAATACTATCTTAAGCCTTGTTTTGTTTAACAAGGCACATATTGTGTAGTGGGACCTGCTTACAATTAAGCTTCAAATAAAGAAGATTATTTCAGATCTTTGCTGTGCAATATGCAACTGTCCCTTTTGATTGTGGGTTTAACCTTTTGGATGAGAGGAGCTGGGGGTATAACAGCACTTCCATGATGCAAGCGGCCAGAGTCCCTGTGCAAAAAGAAACTGTTGGTTTTTCCATTTTGCTAGGCTGCCACAATTTGCATACAACATACGATGCTGTGGTCTTGAAAGGTTTCCACACAGCTCAGAGGAGATGCTGCTGCTGCCTATTGTAGCAACAGTGAGTCTTTTCACAGGATATATAGGGTAATTGTTTTGTTTTCACTTCCAATCTGAATCATAAGGCCATTCTGTCATTATATCTCTTTATTAGTTAAACCCAGGATGCACATATAGGAGTATAGGACAGTGATTTGTGCTTAACGATGTGCAACTTTAATTCCTCTCTTACAGTTTCCACCTCAGGGTTTTAGTAGGGAATGGCCCTCATAGGTTAGTTTATGGTCTTTAATTAAACAGCACAGTGACGCAAAGCTCATCTGGCGCTTGACTGCCTTACCTTTATGAGTTTGCACCTGATTTGAGCGGACACCATGTGGCTGTTGCGCAGGTTTCCCACACGGAACATGAGGCACAGTTTCCCGTCTCGCTGAGAAATCACTGCGTCCTGGCTGAACATGAGCGTCTCTGCGCGTTTCTTGGGTTGGGACATTTTTATGAACATGCAGCCGATGAGAAAGGCGTCTACTATGGAGCCCAGAAGCGACTGGAACAGGAAGAGGATGATCCCCTCCGGGCACTTCTCTGTGATGTACCGGTAGCCGTAGCCGATCGTTGCTTCGGTTTCGATGAAAAATAGGAAAGCTGAGGGGAAGTTGTAAACATTGGCCACGCAGGGAGTATAGGACGAGTCGTGGCCATGATTTAGGTCTCCTCTGATGTAGGCGATGATCCACCACATAGATGCCATGACCAGCCATGCGATCGTGTAAGTTAGGATAAAGATGAGCAGGTTCCATCGCCACTTAAGGTCCACCAAAGTGGTGAAAAGGTCGGAGAGGTATCTGCTCGTCTCTCCGCCGAGGTTCCCGTGCTGAACATTGCAGCGACCATTCTTCTCCACGAAGCGCTGGCGTTTCTTCTTCACCGGCGCAGAAAAAGTGGTTGCCCGGTTTGTATTTACCACTTGGTAGTCCTCGCCAAATTTTCTCCGAAGTGCTGCCATTTGCTTGACCCGAGCTCTCCCGAAGTAAAGGGTAAACTACTTGTTGTTTTAATCCATCTTTCTGTTTGTTTGAGCCCCAAAAAGACTGGTTATCTGCAGTGCGTAAAATGCGCCATGGCCACTTCAGTGCGCACGGATGTGAATCCTCGAACTAAAATAACTCACGTGTATGTCAGTATTTTAACAGCACAGCTATTTTCCTTTTATTATAAAAATGTCCAACATTCCTCTAGTTATAGTGTGGCTCAGTGCAGCGCGACATCAATAGATCAAGTCGCAGAGATGACCAAAGTGGTGGTGCGCTCCTCTCAGTCTCCAGTTGCGGATACTGGCCTGATGCTCGCCAGTGGAGCGAATGAGGAGAATACGAGGAGCTGTCTGCCATTCACAGCTTCTGGTGGGCTGTAAAAGATTTAAAAAAAAAAAAAAAAAGGAGGTGTGTGCATGCGTGTGTGTGTGAGGGAGAGATCTTGGGGGAGGGATGGAGGGAGGAGGGGAGAATAGTAAAGCAGCA
>OMLB01019190.1:0-13394 GCA_900302555.1 Myripristis jacobus
ATAACAAAATAAAAACATAATGGATGCAGGCGATTTGAGTCAGATGATGGTGAATTATTTGAATAAACTAATTTCCACTGGCCTACATTTAGCTTTCATATTACCTGCTGGTTCAGGTAGTGACTCAATAAAGTTTACACATGAAATGAGCCTAAAAAAAATGCATCATGCTTATAGTAATGGCAATTCATACACATCAATGGTAATGAAAACAATGAAAACGGTTCTCCTGTCAATGCCGAAATCAATTCTGGCCTATATATTTGGCCCCGAATGATACAGCAGTTGTGTCCTCCACATTCAGCTAAAAGAAGGCTGCATTTTTCAGTCGAATTTGAAATGGGGCAGCCTTGTTGTGGCGCTGTGATGGAATCGATCTTCAAATGCATCTTGGAAGGATACAGCCCCCACACACAGATAATGACTGCTATTTGGAATGTAAATGCCTCTGTTGGTGCTGGTGGCACCACAAAGAAGGTCACAGGCTCACCAAAATTGCCAGGTTTCATCCTCTAGCCAACAAGAATGCTGTCACCAAATTTCACGGCGATCAAGTGAATTGATTTTGAGATATGCTTCTGTGATGCTGATGGGTAAACCGGCCGACACGGTGATGTATCGGCCCCCGCTTCCCAATGGGCCAAAAAGAAGGAAAAGTTCTTAGCACTGATTTCTCGAGGCCAGGCCCATATTAGGTATCACAGCCTTTTAAATCTGTGCCCCTGGTATTATCATTAGCAACACAGGCTGTCAATAGAAGCATTTTGATGTGATAAAAACAGGTAAACACAGGTGTTACTAATGACATTAATTAAGGTTCCATTCCATTTAAGTTTGGCAGAGCCTTTCCAATGAGCAGCACCAGGGACACTGGCTCTGTTAGACCTAATGGAACAGCACCTTCATTAATATCATTAGTAACACCTGTGTTTACCTGCTATTTCATGTCAAAATGACTGCAGTGAGAAGGGTCTATTAGCTTTAGTTTAGACTGCAGGTGAATATCAGATCTTTAAGACAGATCGTTCGCATTGTTTTTTGCAAGTGATCAATCAGAAAATTATCTGCATGGGTTGCTGCGGGAGCAACGTAAGTGTCAGTAACTATGTACACTGGTGATGCAGCTTTCCAACGCAAAAGAAGGAAAAATGAGATGCATATGTAGGAACCCGATCGGAATCGCATTTCAAACCATCTCCAAAAGTGGTTGGGATCTGACTTCCAGAGAAAATAAATAAAATATTTCATGTGGTTTTTTGCTGTCCAGTTGTCTTAATACTATCTGGACATGCCAAAAAACGGATTTGGACTGGCAGTCTGAACAAGGCCTGAGCACCGCTACAGAAACCTCAACAGAAAATTCAAGGAAAGTGATGGCATAGTGCTGGAATAACACTGTGCACACTGTCTGATTCAGGCCATCTCTGAGAAGCAGAGTGCAAGAAGAGCACAGCGATGAGCACTTATAGCAGCAAAGATGAAGTTGTCACACACTTTGGCAGGACACACACCAAGACAATTGACTGAGACTGGAATGGCTTCAGTAGAGAAGATGCTAGAAGACGGGCAGCAGGTTATACACAAAGTCCAGCAGACATGGTCCCCAATCAGCACAACTTAAACTAAGAGAAAAGTAGGTCAGACTAACAGGTGAGCAGAATGGATACAAACAGCTACCTGGCAGAGAGTGACTGAATGACAGCAGCGATGTAGACTGAGAGGACTAACAAGCAAATGAGACACAGCTGCCTGGGCGGGAAACCGGGCAAGAAGCTGATAGGTGGAGGCAGGCGGGGAAAAGCGGGAGGCTGAACACAGCAGGCAGGGCAGGAACTACAGGATCTGGGCAGGGACATACAACACACACACTGAGACACACACACACACAGAGACAACATCACGGAACACAAAGGGAGTGAGAGAGGAACGGGGAAGAGAACAAAAGAAAGAAACCGGAGGGCTAGGATCGACCAAAAATAGAGGCAGAAGTACGATTCGTGGTCATGATGGAAGCTGAAAGAAATAAACGCTGTGATGTTGTGGGCTTAGAAGGATGGAGAATGGACGAAGATGGAGACACAGTTAAAAAAAAAAAAGAAAAAAAACAACATGGTGATCTTACAGATTAATGTACCTCTTTAAACAAAAGGACCTTTGGTAACCTCAAACAAGGAGAAAAGGGTCCCTCATCTATTTGTTTTCACTGACCACTCCAGTAAAGTATTTTGTATACAAAAATACTAATAGGGTAAGAACCCTTCAGTTTGACTTCAACAATATTTAGTTGCATACAAAATGCATTATTATATCTGAAGAGAGCTTGGTAACGTTAATTTGCAAACCTCATGTTGTCAGCCCATCAGAGAAGAGATGAGGGCAGCTGTTCAATTAAGAATAGGAAATATAGTGACCCAATGTCCGATACCATTTTCACCTCTGTACATCTCGTGGTTTGGTTCCTAAAGTCAATAGCCTGGCTGCACATGATACACTGTGTAATTGATCTTCTATCCTATAAGCGACATTGATCCTAAAGGCTTGTGCTCACATTACAGTATCATCCTGTTTTGCATCCTTGATAAATTTATACTGAATAAAAAGCACAGATATGATAAAAATGCGCCGTGGGACAGTCTACGATCGAGTCGGCTCAAGCTTGTGTTTTTCAAGTCACAAGACGAGAGTGAGTTTTGTAAAGAGCCGTCCTGAAGTCTAAACGCATTGTTTTGATTCCAAAAATAGGCAGCAGCTTTCTGTGTTTTATTAATCGCACATACTGCGTCAGCCAGTCAGAAAACACACATTATCTGTAACATCGAGTTGCACGTGCTGACTGTCTGGCCCAGCCGTACTTAATGAGCATGAATGTTGTGGAATTGTATTTAATTTCTTTTGAGTACACTGAGGTTTGGATATAACCTACTTAATAACTTCAAAGTATCACAGTTTGTCATGCAGACTGAGGAATATGAATAAGTTTGCTTAGGCATCTGATGTCATGCTGTTGCAGGAGCCCCAGACCCACCGTAGACACCACATTAAATATTAAGCAGATAATTAATGATGCAAGGTACCGTTCGCAAGAGCAATTGAACTCATGTCACAACAACTTAGCGTCTTGCACATGATTCTTAGATCGCTTGAGCATTACATGAAAAACATATTAGAAAAATTCAAAACTGATCTTTGGACCTAACTGCTCTCTGTAAGAACATACAGACATAATCATTCACTTTCACTTCAATCATGATGAACTAAACTAAATTTGTTTTGCACTGGACATGGATATGACACAATCAAATAAACATACATTTCCAGGCAGAGCTTTCTAATACACTTTAAGTGAAAAAAAGCTCTGCAAGGGGTCACATTTCCTGCCAAAGAAGAAGACAAATTATTTTGCATGTACCCCTATATTTACCGCTATTTAGATGACTATAAATCTGTGTGTGTGTGTGTGTGTGCGCACATGCCTTATGCCAAAATAAAAAGGGTGTCCGTTATTTCGCATTTAATTAAGTGGTTCGCATAAATGTCAACAAGCACTGTTACACACACACACACACACACACACACACCCATGCATCATTTCCCAGTGCTTGAGAAATCAACAAATCTTGATGTCACTAAGCATGAGATCCAATTACACTAATATCAATCACGCCACGCATTTAAATTGCGCATTTCAAAATGAAGTTAGACAGTTAGAAGTTAGACCTCTGCTAATTCACGGCTACGAGGCGACCCTGTCAAGCAAAGAGGAATGAGCTTTGTCTCTGCCAGGTACTGTGCTGTTATGCTCAATACACATGAAGGCGGCTCTCTGCCTCGGCTATGAATATTTAGTGATGCGCAAAGCTGAATCACAGAAGAGAGTGAGCAAACATACAAAGATCTAACGACAGCTCTCAAGTGTCAGAAGTGCTCTTTTTGAACACTTACATTCCTCCCATTGACTTAATTTTATCCTCATAACAGCAATGTTATCACTGTAATGTGTTTTAATCAATGCCTGCTTTTGAATATCACTTATGAAATATCTACTACATCCTCAGTCGAAATTATTCTGCTTATGAATGAGCAAAAAAGTCAAAAAGATGTTGCTT
This sequence comes from Myripristis jacobus, assembly GCA_900302555.1. Classification (NCBI taxonomy): domain Eukaryota; kingdom Metazoa; phylum Chordata; class Actinopteri; order Holocentriformes; family Holocentridae; genus Myripristis; species Myripristis jacobus. Next base: position 4,107 of record OMLB01019190.1, read on the forward strand.
TATTTGGGATATTTTATCTTGTACTGTCCAGCTAAAGAGAAAAAGTAAAAAAGGATACAAACATAACAAGGAGTTTAAAGAGCTTCACATGTGTTATTATGGCTTCCAAACAAGCGTTCATTAAGGTTCCCAATTATTAAAAAAGATATTAACCAGCTTTTCTTGTTATAATCCTATCTGACATTCCTATAGGAAAGTAGATCCGGCAGGTAGCGTCGCAGGAAACCTCTACACAGTCGCATTGCACCAGGAAGAAACAATATGATAGTGCCTTGAAAAATAAATGTATTTATATTTTTAAAAATGGGTACTAGGATTTGTTTTTTAATATTGATCTACTCTACTTTGTTTGCATTCATCCATATGCTAAAAGTGTTATTTTGGGAGCGTTTTAGCCACACTATGGAAGTGAATGGAGAGACACAAATATTGTATTGCGGATTAGTTCAATTTGCTTTACGTGATTTGTTATTTCCATCATTAATTTAGAGTCCTGGGGAGACAGTTTGTGTACTGACCTCTGCTTCGGTCACCTCTGAACCAATGGTGACTGAAGTGCCGCCTTGATGTTTGTATGACATTAATACATTTTTCTACAAGTAGTTTTTGTCAGTATAACTCATGCCTCCCCTTCCACTGATGTTTCTTGAAATCTGCCATAATTGAATGAATCTGTGTCTGTAATGGTACCTGGAAATAGCAATGGCTTTAGACTATATACAGGCGTTTTTTTTTTTTATGACCATATAGGTGACATGAGCTGGCTTTTCCTGCTCCACCCTTTCACTTTACTGCCAAAGTGAAGCTCCAAAAGTAGAACACGGTGGCGCCTTGTATCACCGCTTCCAGAGCAGAGAGCCAGTGCATCACATCATTTTGTCCATTATCTTCCACAGCCTGTCCTGCGTGCCCGTGCCCTGCTGGTGTCTGCTGTCCCTCAGTGGATGTGTCATTCATCTGAACTGGTCAAGGACTTTGGCTCGGCCACTCAGCCCCAATCTGCGTGACATCTGTTCTGCCTCATCAATCATTCATTAAACAAACATGCTCTCTCGCTCCGGGCTCGAGACGGGGTGTGGGTCAGGGTATGGCATATTATATCAGACACCGGGAACTGGAGACTGAGCCTATAGTGAAAGTCATCTTCATTTATCCTCGTCTGTAGACATGCCGCAGAAAGCAACAACCCACTTCCAAACTTTTTTTTTTTTTTCAAAAAGTTTTTAAGTTAACACCAAATGTCAAGTTTTAACTTCAAAGTCAAATTTCATGCATTAAACCTGACATTCTACATTTTAAAACATTTGATGCAAGCATGAATCAATGAGGATTATACTTAAACGATTCTGTATGTTTGGTGTAATATCTACAAAATGCATTTACTTCATTCCAATGCAACATCAAAATGAACTTTCAGAGACTTCAAACTTTCTTCATGCCAGTGTGCCATCACCGGGATAAAGTCGCCCACATTTGTTTTCCTCAAAGGAGCAGCGCTGTTGTGTTTTGACGACTCGAAATTGGGCGGAGTGAAATGCTCCCTCCACCGGGGAAAATAGTCCCCGCGGAAATGTTTGTTTTACACAGCCGGTTATCAGCTCTGTGGTTTATGAATGGTGATGACTTTGTTAGCTGCAGAGGCAGAACACTGTAAGGTGGCTGTTTCAGCCAGTTTTGATTATATGTTGTGAAATCTGTGGTGCGCCCGAGTGATTATTCAAAATGATCTGTTACAATGTAAAATGTGGGGAAATTGCAGTATACAGACAAAATCAGTGGAACGGTCGTCCTGGTGGCGGAGCAGTGGCAGGCCCTCTTACTAAGCAGGCTGTCGGTTCTCCTCAGCCTCTCCACCGACTCCCAGATGTGAACCTAACAGCAGGAGGAAAAGGTTGCAGGAGTTGCCATTTAATCCTTGAGATAATCCCTTGTTGGCTTTGATTCTGAGCATTTTTGGTTTTTGTCTTCACAGTGACAAACAACTCGAGGTGTTTCTTTAGCTTTAACCGCTTACATAAACTGTATTTTTCTCGCTTTTTTTTTTTCTGTGATGAAAAGAAGCCACGTCTTGTATTTTCTCTCATTACCACAGACTCGAAGTAACGATGAGCTGATTAAGAGACGGGCATGGGGTATTCCCTTTAAATCCCTACGTATAAACATTTACAACTGGAACTAATCGCCTCAAGTAGCTCAAAGACGACTCGTTTCCTTTGTTGCCTGGCATCAAGCCAGCGTTTAATCTTGTTCACAGCAAGAGCATGTTTGACCGACACAAATGTCAGTGTGTTTTAAATGTATCTTCAAATTAAACCCTGCATAAAACAGTCGCTTTCATGGAGAGACAGACAAATAAGATGTGTTTTCCAGCCTGTTGCACTGTGAGGATCATCGTGTTGAAGCTGGCATTTGAAAGCATCACAGGGCCTTCATGGCTTATCTAAAGTGACTCAACCTGACTCATTCAACTAGGATTTGGATGTACAAAACAGTGTGTGTTAATTCCACTTACCCTGTGTATAATCATGATGTATCACATGTAACAAAACAATAGTTTCCTGGTGGCCACATCTTCATATTGTGGATGTTTTTAAAGGGATAGTTCACCCATTAAAAAACATATTATATCACTTCCCCCCAGCTGTTGTGTAGGACAGTAGTGGTGCTATCTTCCTCTCATTGTTACTGAGTGCTGGATACTGGCTTGATGCTCCAAATGCTAACTGTTAGCCTCCTGCCATTGAGCTGGACTTCCCCCCAGCTAACAATCTTAAAAATACCTGCCTACTACAGTCCTACATAACAGCTAGGCGGAAGTGAAGAACATTTTTTTTTTTTTTTTTTTTAAATGAATGAACTGTCCCTTTAACAGCTCCTTTGCTGAAATGTTTAACTGCAATACACATTTTGGAAAAAAGGGAAAAAAGCAATAGTTCATGTACATGATGTGTATTTTGCAGACCTTGCTCACTTTTAGTTTTGCTGTTTCAATCGATACTGTTAGAAGGCCAGTGCTTCCATTAGAGCGCTCTCAAAGTTCATCTGTAGATAGCTTACTCCAAGGCTGAGAGGGGGAGAGAGCCATTTCATCTCCTCCCCTTTTGTTGTTTGTTTGTTTGTTGAAAAAAAATTGCCTTGTTCCAAGGTTCGTTATTTGAGCGTTCGTTTATTCTTATAGGGAAATAGCAGAAGACAGTACGACACAGAGAGAAAGGCTTTCTTTGTCAGCAAAGTCAACAGAGGAGAAAGGCTGGCTTGTCGCAGCTCACCTCAGAGCGCAGGCAGTCATTGGGGAATTGGAAGAAACTGCTGCCTCGCTGGCTCTCAGTCTGAAGATGTGTCACGTCGCCTTGTGGGGGGAAAAAAAACAAAAAAACTTCCCTGTTCTCTGAACTCAGATGGGGAACAACATCAAGCCATACTCAACCTGTGTGCATGCAGTTACCACACAATCACAATAACACAGTGAGTGCGCCCCAGCTCAGTATAAATGAGAACCATTGTTGGCTTAATCATATGACTATTTGAACAGCTGTTGAACTCCATATGGATTTATTTTACAGCCACTGTCAACAAATACTTGTTTACCAGGATCTGGTAACCATGAGGAAAGGCACATCAGCACCATAGTAACCACACAAACTTGTGAAGAGGCCTTGATTGGACAAATGCAGGTAATTGTTTTTCAGAAGTCAACCTTAATCAACCTTCAGGACCATCGGTTTGTTCACATAAAGGCACTTTAAGGGAATTTTCGCCTGTGCATTTCTGAGAAATGGTGTGTGTTTGTGCATCCGTATTTTTGTATCCTAAGCCCTATTCGCTTGAGACTAGTTTGTGCTCATGTAATTACTAAATTACCCTGCAACCTCTGTACATTTATGCAGGATAATGAAATTCACTGAAAGTGCCCTGGTTACAGTTGTATACGCTCAATCTTCTGCAATTACTCTCTTCCTGATTTAGTAAAGCAGAATTTTAAGTTTGTGCTTAAAATCCATTCAAAGCCTTCCGGTATAGATTCCCCTCCTGCCTCCATTTCTCATGTAGATAGAAATCTAAAAGGAAAAACGGTGAGCCAAAAACAAATTACCTCTTAAAGTACAGTACAAAGAGTGCAGTTCTCATGGGATGTAGGGACCAGGGGACCTGTCTGCACCAAAATATGGCCGGTAATTTGCTCAGCAATTTCTACCCTACAAATTACACGCGTGTGGTATTAGCGCAGAATGAAAATCACCATCAATCTTTGCAGGTATTACAAATCACTACACATCACAAGGTCATGTTCGCCGTGTGCGAGCAGGGGTTATCAGGTCCAGAGTGTTTGTGTATGCTCAGCATGTGCCCTTTCCTCTCTGTTAGTACATGCCATATGTATTTACTTGTGAAAGCATGCAGGTCTCGTTCTTGTGCTGCAGCGATGGCCAAAGCACTATCAGCCTCACTCCTGTGCTCCCTAACCACCATCTGTTGCACCGTCTCACAAACTCCCATCACCCACACCAACGTTTACCACTGAATTAGCCGGGGAGAGGAGAAATCAGCAGGAGGGGGTCGGGGGTGAGGTAAATTGGCTGAGTGACGAGTGCTGACCACGCGTTCTGGAGATCCCTTGGGTGCTAATGACCAGCGGGACCCAACAGAGACCTTTTTTTTTTTTCAGTCCTTCTGTGAGCAGAGCTGGGCCTGTGGGTGTTTGCTTTTCTGAAATGACAAACTGTAGCAGTGCTGCGCATGTTAACATCTGCGCCCATCCAATGTTGTCTTTTCCTCAGTACGTTTGTCCAAAGCTCTGTTGCTTAAATACAAAAATAATCCCTCTAAAATCATCTCTTCTGAGCCACTAGAAGTGTGTGTTGGTGTGGATCTTCCAAGACTCTGCAATCTGCCTGGATTTTCTTGTTTTGCTGAGCTCGGGACTCTTCTGGGCGTTGGCCTTTGGGCAGTGGGTGTGTAGCTCCCAGCCAATCACAGTGTGCAGTGCTAGATCAGTAGCACGACATCCAATTGGGAAGCTGCAAAAAATGTGAAAACAGACCGCAGAAAAAAAGGGAAATCTAGCAAAGCGAGACCCCAAACAGACAAAGCTTTGAATGTTGAGTTAACAAACTACAACTGACAAATCCTGCTCATTCTGCCTTTAAAGGACCATCCCAGTGATTTTGCATGTTTCACTTACTGTCTTCAAAATATATATAATTCACATTTTTTACACTTTTGTTGGCTAAAGCTACCGGTTTTTCTGGTAAAGAAAAATTTGTGTTCCTGGACACAAATTAAAATCATGGACAAATGGACATTTGGTGTGCATGGACATGAATCTGTAGATTAAATTTTGTGACTACTGCACAAACTCCTGTGAGATAGGGTTGGTTTTGGTGACTTGAAATTGGGCGCAGTGAAACAGTCTCTCTGCAGGAAAACAGTCCCATAGCCAACCAACAGTTCCACGGTTTATGAATGGAAATGACTTTGTGAGCTGCAGAAGCAGAACATTATATGGTGGGTATGTAAACTGTGGGCAAATTGTAATAAATGGCCCAAACCTTCAAAATCACAGGTATGGTCCTTTTTTAACATCCTTTTCCTTCATTGCTTCCTGTGGCAGCATTCCTATCCATCCCTATTTCCCCCAGTCGCTTTGCATGCGGGCGTGTGTGTGCATGTGTACATCTGTGTGTAATGAAGCCTCACCGCTTGACAGAAATCCAGGCTAGATCCAGCAGGAGATGCCTCTTGGGCTTCACTTCACTTCATAGACACACACACACATACATGCATACAGACACACACATATCCAACACAGGACAGCAGAGTTAGCTCGCAGGATCCATCATTCACCAAGCTGAACCAACACGTCACTCAGGCCGCATTAACGTTATAATCCACTAATAAATGTCTGTTTTACCGCTTTCTATCACTGATGGCTAAAATGCAATCATGATTCAATTCAACTTACAGTCGTTCCTGAAAGCTTTTCCATTTGCCACTCTAAACAGCTGGTGTCTGGTAGCTCTTTCCTGGGGAAGTCCTCTGGTGCATTGGAAGCGATGCGTTTTATGTTTCCAGGTTGTTTGGAATAAACAGAAGAAGCGAGCGATGCCAGGCTGGAGACTTGTGGAACATGCCCCTGGTGGAGCGTCGTCTCTCTCTCTCTGGGCGGAAGTCACGCTGTGCGCTTTGCAGTGAGAGCACAGGCTCGACGTGTTGGAGGGACTCAAAGCCGTAAGTGAGTGGAACAAGGTGTTTCCTCTGTATCCACCATGATTAACAGAACTGGTGAGAGATTTTTTTTTTCCCCCAGAACACTAATTAGTACAGCTAAACAGTTTCAAACAAATCTTTGTCTTGTAAAATAATGTTGTTCTGTAAACAGGAGAGCGCATAAATGTGGGATCATTTTTGAAGGAAAAGCAATTTATCTATTTTTAGTGGCTGCAGCAGCTACGGGTCAATCAGCCTTATGTCTTTGATGCAATATTTATTAACAGATAAATGGATTTTCATGTTATTTTGCTACCAAAATGATAGGGCAAAGAACATTGAGCTTATTTGAATAATCAAGAAAATGAAATAAATTAGTAATCTCTTCCCTCCTCCTATTAAAATTGCATGCCACAGTCCAGCCTGGAGCACACACACACACACACACACACACTGTCACTCACATAGCAATGGACAAGGTAGAATGTGCAAACCAGGTGATGATTTACAGGAGCAAATCCTGCAGAACATTGCAAATAAATCCACAATTACCACTGTGATTAGTCAATGTTGTATCTTTTTTTTTAATTTCATCAATCAATTATCTAAATAAATAAATAAATAAATAAAAAGCAACGCAAAATCAGGTCAAAATAGCTAGATTTCTACTGGAGAAACCTGATTATTCTCAGATTTCTGCACAGCGGATAAAGGTTATGGCAGGATAAACACACAGGATCAGCACATGTACACGTAGGGATGGACGTACAACATGTGCCTGGTGCAACAACCCTTTTTTTCTGCAGTTGAAATTGTAAAAGTGGACTTGGACACGCCCTAAATGCACTTGCACCACGCTCTCCAGGCCGTTCGCTTGGAGCGTTAACATGGAGCCTGTAATGTCTCACTCCGGATTGATGTACAGAACGAGAAAGGACCTGAGACCTCACTACCCACGGCATCAGCACACAGCACCACTAATTAATCCACCACTAACTAATAATTAACCTGCGGGGGGATACAGTGGAAGCGCTACGGCAGAAAATAGTCCCAAGCCAGGGTGCTGAACAGAGCGTTGAAAGTGAAACCAAAATAAGCGTGTGTCGTACATCCTTCAAAACAATTTTTCAGCTCTCTCCTGCCGCTCCAAATTGCGTTGTCTACATCGGCGTCACTCATTTTGAAGCAGTACCCACCCAGTGAAGCTCTCATTCATATCACAGAGAAGTTAAAAGGACCAATCTTGGTGGCTGCATTGCATTCACATTATTAACAAATACCACTCGATGGGTAAGAATCCCAGCTATCCCACTAATGACTTGACCTACACTCACATCACGGCAGATATCTCTGTTTTCTAGCTTGGCTCTTAAACATGTGGACGTTATTTGCGCTCAGACAATTTTCCAATCAACCTCGCTGATCGTGGCAGCGATGGTTGCTAGGAGATTGGCAAGCACAAAGCATCTATAGTGTGAGTGTCTTACTGTGTGTATGCTTATTGAGTGAGTGTGAGTGTGTGTGTGTGTGTGACTGTGACAGGTACTGTCAAGCCCATCTCCACTCCACACTTTGAGAGCTGCAATTAATCGTGACGCGTTGAACACAGGAGCCTTCTTCTGCTGTCACAATTTCCCACCGACACATCGCCAGCCAGCCCGGCTCAAATATCAATATACGTCAGCTCATCGGGCCATTGTGGCCAGAGATTCCAGGTAATTACACACACTAGTAATACTTGTAACCACCCCGGCCGATACAAAGAAATATTTTGAAGTGCAATTACTGCAACTGAGGTTTTAAATAGTAAGGCTGCAGAAAATGAAGGCCTGCAGTTGGGGGAAAGCTGAGTAGTTGTCCATCAATATTCATTTCTTAGTTTGTGTCAGGGAGGTGTGAATGTTGCACTTTTTGTCTGGGTCTCTAGAGAGCAGAGCTGAAAGACATCAGGCGCGAAGTGGAGGAGAGGGAGAGAGAGAGGAGCCATTCCATATTGATGAAGGCATTTACATTGACGTGGGTGGAAAGGGAAGGGTTTTTTTTTTTTGGGTAAAAAGCTTCAGAAAACCCAGTCAAAATTTAAAGAGACGACGCTCTGACGCCCACGACTGCTAATCAGTCCCAAGCCAGAGTCCAGGCGGCATCAGCGTGACATAGTTAAGCCATCAAAGAGACAAATTCTCATCACTTATGACCTAAACTTCACGATGGAGTCACATCTACTCGCACGCTCTCCTGTTTTTTATGAGGCGAAGTTTCTGATTGGCCTCGAGTTTAGTCTCCTTTAAAGTCTGGTAAAGGCTTCTTGGAGTTTCTGGTTTTCCACTTGGATAAAACTACAAACAAGTGATCTTTTCGCAGAAGTTGCATCAACTGGCAAATCAAATATCATGGAGGTCAAACAGGCTGACTTCTAAACCATAAACATCATCGCTACATCAAAGTTAGCTCCAGGTCAGCCCGAGGCTCTCCTCATGAATACCAGGCCAACAACCATAAAATATGAAAAACTCCTCTGATCACATCTGTGTTTTCTTTTTTTAACGTTTGCATAAAGTTGGTAATGCACTCTATGGATTTATCATTCACTTTGAACTGCGATAATGACTGCTCAAGCTACATTCTATAGCCTTTTGTGAGCTGCTTTTCGGTTTCTGTGTTCCTCATCTCCCGCACCTGTTTCTTTTTGATGCTTTACGTTTGAGATATCCTGAGGAATCAAACCTAAGAATTCCAAAATTCCCCCCAAAAATCATCAAATGAAGGCACTCGACGAGTCAGGGATTGTTTATTTCGAACAATTACTCGTGTTTTCATGGTAGCACCAGTGTGTCTCCTTACGAGTCATTTCACAATGGAATATTAATTGGAAAATTCACAGGCTTTTCACAGTACACATTGCAACACAGCAGTGGAGTCTGAAACTGTCCTGCAACGCGGTGACCTTCAATCGCCGGATGAAAGGCCACCCCCTGAAAGCCTTCACACCTTAAAGGACGTCCAGGCGTTTGATTTGTAAAGTCACCTTGTTCCCAAAAGGCTTTTTTTTTTTTTTTTTTTTTCTTTCTTTTTTTTTTTTTT
>OMLB01019191.1:0-11918 GCA_900302555.1 Myripristis jacobus
CAGTAGGAAAATAGGTTGATCACTCTCCAAGGAGGGAGTAGAAAATGATGTCTTCAGTTTTCACTTTCTTCTTTCATCTTTTTTAACTTTATTTCTCCCTGTTCTCCCCTTGTCATATTTTTGTTTACTTCCTTTCCTATCACTCCCTTTTTGTGATTATTTCTCTATTTCTATATATCAACCTTTTTCCCATTCAGTTTGTGTTTATCATCCTCACCAAGCAAGCAGTTCTCATGCTTTCACCTGATATATCAGCATTTAGCCTTGACTGGCTTAGGACACACTCACACACATAAGTGGCAGTGTTTTTTGCTTCTTTTTATTGTGCTCATGTATTATTCTGTCTGAAAGAGAAGCTTTGACCTTAGCGTGACTCCACCATCATTGTCAGAATAAGACAAAGAGAAAAGATGGGAGGGAAAGAATGCAAACACAGAGGAGGGAAAATAAATAAGAGAAAGAGGAAAGCTTTAGCGGCTTGTTTCATCTTTGTGACATTGTCTCAGCACTCCTAGCTAGTTAAATGAAAGTGGAGGGGTTGAAAAACGACACCAGATAGTTGTTTTATCTAAGCTCCAATGTTACTGGTTTCACTGCTGAAGAGAAAGATAGAAAAGAAGATAAAGAAAACAAGAGAATGTGTGGAATGTGGGCGATGTTACAGTGACAAATTCAAATATTTAAATGTGGGGCAGATAGGAAGGGAAAAGAAAAAACCAAGGGAAGTCGAGAAGGGAGTGACGAGATGGACAAATTAGATGAGAGAAGGAGAGATCAAAGGATGAAAAAGAGAAGTAGAGCAAGCTATAAAGGAGAGAGAGAGAAGGAAGTCAGGAACGAAAGATTAAATTCAGAGATGGAAAGAGGAAAAAAGAGGGGGGGAAACACTGGATGGAGAAAGAAGGGGTGATGAAGTACAAAGCACTGCTGTGGCAAAACCCTCTCTGGAAATGCGCGGGCACACACAGACACATACACACATGCAAACACACCCACCATAAGAAAGAATTCAGCTCGTGTTTTTTAATCTCTCCTCCTCCCACACAGGATATTTCATTACAGAGATGCTCTCATAAAATCTGCAGCTGTCTTGTCATTGTCGAGGACATAAAAAACATCAATCTTGTTGCCTTTATTGTGCACCGTGCGTTTTCTTTTTCAATCCCCAGATTAAAAACACCGGATTAGTTACTTGGTTGTGCAGTTTTCATGAAGAAAGAAAGCCCAAGGAATCTCCTTTTTTCTTTTTCTCAACTGACAGACAGTTTAGGTGAATGTTCTGTGTCAGCCTGTTGTAAGTTAGTGTGTTTCTGTGGGTTTTTCTGCACCGCATTGAAAGTTGTGCAAAGTCTGCTGTTGGAAAAAAATACTGAGACACAAAATGTGATAAGAGGCTGCATGAAAACACCGTTATGTCTGTAACTTAACAGCCACACACAGCTGTCTTCCTTCAGCTTACTGCATTGGATCTTGAATGGGCAGTTAGTTCACAAGTAACACCAGTCATTTTCATGCTGTGCTAATATCAAAGCATTCCTTCAGCATGCCAATATCAAACTAACTTATATCATATTGGGTCATACAGTTTCATGTAGACAATAACTCTCATTTTAAAAATATGTCATTATGTGTCAGCAGTAAAATGCTGTTTTGTTTTGTTTTTTAATTTTTTTTAATATCATGATGCTTTTTTTTTTATTATCAGTGATCCAGCTGTCTGTGCCCTTTTTCAGTGCACTGCCTGAGTGTTCTGGTTCTGTGTGTGTGTGTTTTAGAGAGATTGGGTCTATTTGTGTGCACGTGTAATTGTGTGCACACGCATGTGTGAAGATGTAAATGTTTGCATGTGCATATGTGAGCTGCTGTTTGCGTATGTGTATGTGTGTATTTGCATTCATGTGTGTCTATCAGCCCACTGGGAAGGCATCGCCCACATCACAGCATTGATGAGTCACACTCAGAGACCCCAGAATAGACCAAGCTGGTTCTCTTCCCTGCTGGGACACGTACACACACACACTCAAGAGTCATGCTCTTGCTCACTCTCGCTATCTCTATCAGAAAGCAGACAGTTGTGTTCTGTATCTAAATGCTGCAGCAGCTTGCTGAAAATCTCATCTTCCCTGCTTAGCGCCCTTCATAGTTCCCTGCTGGCTGACTGGAAAACACCCGCACTGTGTTGAAGTCTGTCTCTCTGCCGTCCACAACCAGATCTCATGACCGGGGTCTAGCTTTTGCCTTTATTTTCTTCATCAGAGAAAAAAGAGGGATGAGGAAAGACGGTGTGCCCTTGGGCCACAGCATGCTAGCAGTCAGAATTTTTGACAAACTAGCTAGCGTTGCCCATACTGAACAGGTGCAGTGTCACTGTGCAGATGGTGGTCGATCATCGCACAAGGACAATTCCTATGACCTCACTGGCCTCCCCTCACCTTTCCTGCTAGATCAGGTGGCGTCCTTACTGCATGACACAAACGTTGTCTCTTATTCATTCACCTTCTCTCTAAAGATTATCAGGCAGGATGATGTTATGCAGTCTCAGACATAGGCCAAAATGAGCGATTGCCATCATAAATCTGATTAATTAGCCTCTTAAAATTTGCATTATATAACAGTAATGTAAACATGTGATTGACATTGACAAAAAAAGGCTAGACAACCTACATCTGTATTATGTAACTTTTTCAATAATGGATTTAACCTTTTTTTCCCAAGCTGGATGTTGTAGATGGGTAAAATAATAGAAAATCCATCTATTATTAAAGCATGCCACTTGCTGCCCAGTGTAAAAGACCTTAAGAGGATGATTGCAGCAAAGGGCTCCAGGTTAAATGAGTAGTTCCCTCATGTGGGCATTTTAAAACATAACATTTTTATTCTGAGTTACTAATATGCATGTTAAAATCCAGAAGGATAGCCCTAATTAGATAAGCTTGATTAACAAGATTACACAGTGAAGAATGATCAGCCATGTCCCTAACCCATGTCTTCATATATTTTTGTATAACTCTTTCAGCTTGATAAATTGCAAGTGATGTGTTGAATTTCTTTTGTCTTTTGTAATTTTGTTTTTTTTTTACACTGGAAGTCATCCTTTCTATCACTTGACCTTCTAAGTTATAATGATTTCTGGCTCCGCAACCAACCCCTTTAGGATTTGGCACCAAGTCTCTGTTTCTTGTCTCATCTGGCTGAAGAACTACATATATATGACGTAAATCTCAGATCCACATCACCTCTCTGATCTAATTATTTGTTCATTGGCCCAAAGCCTATCTGTCCTCCCAATTTCTTGGAAGTTTGTCATGAAGTTTTTGATAGATAAACTAACCAGTGGGGAAAAGCAGCCCTCTTGGCAGCGTTGGTGGCGCTTTTTAACTCATGAGCTGCAAGATTTACCACTGTAAAGTTTTATTTAACTGGCTAACTAGGTTAAAGGGACAAATTGTAGGCCTAGATTCATGCTAGATTCATACATTATGGCTTATGGTTGACCTTGGCATTCTTATGGTGGAAAAAAAAAATCATAATAGGGTTTTAAGCTTCTGTGTGAAACTTGAAGACCACATGCATTTGGAACTTTGATTCTTACTCATACAAATTTTTGCTGTCTACTCAAACTCATTACTTAACACATATAGGGTGTTTTAATTGTACCAACTAAGCCTTACCAACAGTAATAATTTCTATGGTAACAGTTCAAGCTGCTGCAGAGGATGTGGTTTTCTTTTCTAGGAAGAGAGCAGCAGCTAAAATCATTGTGGCCATTAAATTGTAGCTCTGTGGTGAGAGAAGCTCCTCTGGTTTGAGTGCACTGTTGAATGGTATGTGTTAATTGTTGTTGTGACAGGTTTTTTTTTTTTTGTGAAAGGTTTTGATTTGTCTTGTTTCATGCTGTGTGTGTTCAAATAGAGAGAAAAAGCGCCTCGTGTCTGTGAAAAGCCAAATTGTCAGTGAAGGGTTAATAGTAAATCAGGCTGGGTGGGGAGGAGCATGCTTAGTTTCATGTAGAGGGAAATTAAAGTGAAAGTAAAGTGAAGAGACGTCCTTATAACTTTGTGCTATGACAAATCACCTCCATGATTTGAAAAGAACTCAAACTGGACATTGCTTCAGCTGCAAAGAGAGAAAAACACAGACAACAGGTGAGTTGAAATTACAGGGATATGCAGCAATACTCTCAGTCACATGGAGCACATCCAGGCCAGCTGTTACACTGTCAGTGCTTGCTATTAGGGCTGTGCCATATCATATCGCTCATGATAATACTAGTATGAATTTGTACATGGAAAAAAAAAAGTCATGATCATTATCATATCAGTGATATAGTCGTGTGATAACGTGTTGACCACAGTGTTCACTCACCACAACAACAAACATGGCTGAAGGAAAAGCAAGATGAGCAGGTTAAAATAGAGTAAAAACACTAAATAAGGAGAAGAATAAACTAGTTTCAAAATGATGAAATAAGAAATAGTAGGCTAAATATATTATGTATTTTTTCAAATATGTTCAAAAGACAACCTCTTCATTAGACAGTGTCATTATTCTGTGCAGAACACCCTGATATATCATAATAATATTTTAAGGCTATATCGCCCACCCCTACTTGCTATGTTTGGCAGTGTATTTCAGGGTTTGGTGCCAGTCCACATGTCCTGAAAGATTTCAGTGTCCTACACAAATAGGAGAAATTCTGGTCAAATATTAGCAGTGTTTATGGAGCTAAAAAACAATTGATAGACAGGCTATACAAAGAATGTCATCATCAAAGCATGTAGATTAATAATATGCTACCTTTGCTTATACATTATATCCCAAATGAAGTGAGTCTCATCAATAGACTCATATTTATAACAATATTCTAAACATAAATAAATAAATAAATATCTTAGGCCTCTAAATATTCTCAGATAAAAACTATTTGCAAACAAACAACAAATACATGTAGGCCTGTCTGGCTCATAGCATTTTAATTACTGTGTGCCGCTCCCGATTTGAACTCAAATAAGCTCTAAAGCGAAAGTAAACTCTCTCAGATAAAATAAAATATAATTCAGTCTTTTCGAGTCTGAAAATAAAACAAACAATACCAAAAAACTTTGCTATTACTTGCTCATCATTTCTCTTCTTGCGCTTTTTCGCAGCAGTGAAGCGTGCATCTGCTGACTTAAAATCAAAGTGTTTCTCCACAACTTGCAGTGCACATAAGCTTTGTGACCTTGTCCTCCCCAAGGCGATTTTGCTGTGCTGTTTTGATTCAGTTCTGCAGAGACAACCCATTCAATTTGAGCATGCGGTTTATGGCGTTCAATCCGAGCATGCGTTTCACCAGAGTCAAGCAACAACAAAACAAATGTAACAGTTGTGCCCTACACATTCATAATGAAATGAATATTCATGCGTCTTAAATATGTATAAATTTAATTTTAACCTATTTTAATACAATTAAAATTATTCTTAGAGGCATTTAATTCTGCCGGGAGGGATTTAAATACATCAAATGTCAACAGATTGTGCCTGTAAAAAAAACTTTAATTCCTAGATAAACACAGGTCTTTATCATCACTTTGGCTGGATTGTTGTCTTTTTTTCCCTAGTGAAATAATAAATTGCTAAGTAACTTTTTTGCCTTGTGTGTCTAGAAATGGCGTCAGCTGGCTCTCTCCTGTCTGAAGAGCAGCTGTTGTGCTCTGTCTGTCTGGACATCTTCACTGAACCTGTGTCTATTCCGTGTGGACACACCTTTTGTAAAACCTGCATCACTGAGTGCTGGGATAACAGCGCTGTGTGTCAGTGTCCACTGTGTAACAAAGTTTTGTGCGACAGACCAGAAGTCTTTGTTAATGTTTTGTTGTTGGAGATGGCAAATCAGTTCAGAGAGTCATCTCAAAAAAGCACTGCCATGTCATCGGACCAACAGTTTGCTGAACTGGGAGACGTATTGTGTGATTTTTGCACAAGTAAGAAGAAGAAGGCCCTGAAGTCCTGCCTGGTGTGTCTTGTTTCTTACTGTGAGACTCACCTGGAGCCACATGAAAGAATTGCAAGCTTAAAGAAGCACAAACTGATTGACCCTGTTTGCAACCTAGAAGACAGGGTTTGTAAGAAGCATGAGAGACCACTGGAGCTTTTCTGTAGGACTGATCAGACCTGTTTGTGTCAGTTCTGCACCGAGACGGACCACAAAACCCATGACACCGTACCTCTAGAAGATGAGTACAGAGCGAAGAATGATCAGGTAAAGAAAGATGTTGAAGAAGTCCAGAATTTGATCAAGGGGCATGAGCAGAAGGTTAGAGAGGTCAAACAGTCAGTAGAGCGCTCCAGCAAAGATGCAAATAATGAGGTAGCAGATAGCATTGAGGTGTTCACTGCCCTGGTGGCCTCCATACAGAGAAGCCAGGCTGAACTCATTGAACGTATTGATGAGAAGCAGAAAGCAACAGAGACACAAGCTGTAGATTTCATCGTTGAGCTGGAGCAGGAAATAGCTGAGCTTAGGAAGAGAGAGGCAGAGCTGGAGCAGCTGTCTCACACTGAGGACCATATCCTCTTCTTCAGGAGTTTCCCATGCCTGTCTACTCGTCTGGCCAGCAAGGACTTATCTGGAAACAGTATCCACAGTGATCTCTTTGCTGACATTATGCAGGAAGCTGTGGCTCAACTTAAGGAGAAACTCTCTCAAGAAATGGCGGTGTTGTGCGATGAGCTGAACAGGATCAGACGATATGGAGCGGACGTGATTCTGGACCCTGACACAGCACACCCCAAACTTATTCTGTCTGAGGATGGGAAACAGGTTAAACTTGGAAACATCAAGAAGAAGCTTCCACATAACGCAGAAAGGTTTTCAAAGTGTGTCTCTGTTTTAGGAAAACAGAGCTTCACCACAGGCAGATTCTATTATGAGGTTCAGGTTATAGGGAAGACAGCATGGACTTTAGGAGTGGCAAGAGAGTCTGTCAACAGAACAGAGAAGGTCATAGCAAAACCAGAGCACGGATACTGGACTGTATCGCTTAGGACGGAGAAAAACTACTATGCTAACAGTTTTTTTGAGATATCCCTCGCCCTGAAACAGGAGCTGCAGAAGGTGGGGGTGTTTGTGGATTATGAGAAGGGTCTCGTCTCCTTCTATGATGTAGAAGCAAAGGTTAATATCTATTCTTTCACTGGCTGTAACTTTGTTGAGAAACTCTACCCATATTTTTGCACCTGGAGCAGTAGGAATGGGACCAACATTGCCCCGCTAATCATCTGCCCTCTGAATAGCAAAAAATAAGCACAACTCTAAAGTGAGAGCACAGTAATATGCTCAAATGTTACGATTTATTAATGAAAGATTTATTCCAAAATGCTATACACCTATTTTTATTTTATTTCATGTCTCTCTCTCTCTCTCTCTCACTCACTCACTCACTCACTCTCTCTCTCTCTCTCTCCCTCTCATTTTGGGATGAGACTCAGTTGAATGCCATCTGAACAGTTCAGCTTGATTGTTCATACTGTAGTAATAATCCAGTTGTTGTTTGTTGTAATGGATTTCATAAATGTATGAACTTAGTTTTTACAGATTTTTCATGGTTGAAATATTTCAGAATATCTGTCACTGTTTTCTCATTCATTTTTCTTTTTGTCTTTACATTCACTCATCGTTAGATGTTCATGTAAAATAAAACAAATAAATGTAATTTTTGAAGTCATCTTTGTTTCATTTTGTAGTGCTCAAATAACAACTCACATCACTGATAACATCAAAAATATAGTATGATAGTTGACTGTGGCTATGTTATTTGCAATACTAATCCAGAAAATGAATGTAGCAACATCAGCATGCGACTTTTTTCTACATCAAACAGAATTTTTATTGATGGATAATTTAAATTCTGCTCTGCAACTTTGCACTCAACTTCATTGAAACCTAACTCTTAAAAGGAATCTGCCTTTTAATATTACTAAAAACAACAAAGCCTTGCTGCAAGTGGGAATCCTATGAAGACATCCACGCTGTATCTTTTGCAATCATAAATATCTTATCATTATTCAAGTAATTTTTGGAATAACATGGGGTTTTGAAGGTGGATTCTAGATGGGCAAAGTCAGGAAATTTTCTAAATTCTCTGGGGAAATCTGGGGAATTTTCTGAATGGGACACTTCACAGTAAAATATTAAAATGTGTTTTAGAAGTGTTTCACTCATTAATTACATTAGATTGTACATTTTATCAACAAAGCTGTTTAATCCACTGATGTATAATAATAGATCATATAACATATTTTAGATCAGTGGTTTACTCACCTGTTCTGCTCTGAAAAACAACATGAACAAACTGGAAAGGAAAATTTGGCAACATGTATTTGGAGTATCCAATACTAATATTCCACTTGGTATCAACTTAGTATCTTAGAACTCAAACTTTTCATGTAACCCTAACACAACTGATATCTGATTTTCCTTAGTCGATGTTAAGTAAATTGTTATTTAACAGTTTCAAGTTATTTCAATGACCATTGTGAGTTTGTCTGTCTTGAATGGAAGGATGCCAACAAATTTGTCCACGTGTGTATGTCATAGGGAACAGAGGGACACGAGCGCCTCAGAGAAAGAAGTTAAGAGCTGGAGATTTAATTAGCTGATACTTGCACTGAATATCATTACCATGAGCTTGTTGCAGTATGAGCCACAGTTTCATCTACCACAGTTTAACAGGATGTGAGAGTACCTGCCGGTCTTCTTTCTTACCAAACCATTAGTCATTTGATATTTTAGAAAAAGCAAAGCTGACCTAAGACAAAATAGAACAATATTGCAGCTTGAGCAGTCAAAATGCTGCGACAGATTTCCCTGTCCTCATCTCTCTATCCCTCTCTATATTCGCTTTCATTCTCCTTTATCATTCAGTCCTCACACCTCCTCTCTCCGTCTCTCTTTCAATCCACCTCCTTTTTCTGCTCCCTGACACACTTCCAGAAGAGACTCTCATTTATTTCCTTTGAAGTGCTCTATTCAGGGACACTCTCTCTCTCTATTTCTCTCTCCCTGTCTCTCTCTCTCTCTCTCTCTCTCTCTGCTGTCTATCCTCCACCACCAGCCTGTCTTGTTAAGCTTTGCTTTGCTCCCAAAGCACTTTTTTCAGGTCACTGTCAGCCTCTCTCACTATCTCTCACTCTCTTTCCCTCTTACTCTTGCCCTTGCTCTCTTTTTTTCAGTGTCCACAATAGCTAAAGACACATTGTGGTGTGTGTGTGTGTGTGTGTGTGTGTGTGTGTGTGGGCAGGCACACACACCATGCTGGTTGCTGCTAGGGAGAAGCTGCTGCAGAGTGTTTGTGCATGGCAGGAGTCTCTTAAAGGACCCTCGCTATAGTCGAGTGGTGATGTTTAACCTGCAATACCGCTGTCATCGGTTGGCACACGCTCTCCTCTCTCCTCTCCTCTCCTCTCCTCTCCTTTCCATCTTCCTCTTGTCCCATTTCCGTCACGCTGTTTCTCTGCTGACGATTTGCTCTCACACACTCTTCGCGTCGCGTTCACTGTCGCTTTCTACCTCTACCTACACGCACGTTCATTTCATGCATGAGTTTTATGTGTGTGTGTATGTGTGTGTATCTGGGTTGAAACCCTTAGTCAGGGGTGTGTGAGTCATCAGCATTGCTGCTGTCGGAAGAAAGGGATTCTCCTCTCTTCTGCCTTCCTCCTTCTGCTTTCTCTCCAGCTGGACTCTAAATCGGGAGAGGAAGCGTTAGCGTGAGTCATGGCACCAGGCTAATCTGTGTGTGCACGTGTGTATGTATGTGTGTGAGATCATATGGGATATTCCTGCTTATGTTTGCTTGTATGCATCTGGTTGTCAAGTACTTGTAATTCTCAAACCAAATCCCTCTCTTCTGTTTTTTGTGTTCCTGTGCATTTGTCGGGGTGTGTGTGTTTCTGCGTGACATTATAAATGTGTCTGTGCACACGTGTGTTTTCATCCATGCGTGTTGTACATACACCTGTGTGTATGTATGTGTTCTGTATGTGTGCGTGTATGTGTGCAGGCAGGATCGGGGTCTCCCACCATGGCTGCGGCCATCCAGGACTTCCAGAGGTCGGAGTCAGACCGACTTAACGAAGTCAAAGGTCACCTGGAAATTGCCTTATTGGAGAAACATTTCCTACGTGAGTAAACATGCTCACATACACATGCGCAAACGTGTCTGCCTTGGGACTTATTATCATTTCAAATGCATTCAAGTCATCTTTTCAAACAGAATATATTTATTCATCATCCCATCTAGAATTCCAGATGCCCAACGTCAAAGAGTGTGTATTCTGCATTGAACGGTGTTTGGCTAAATGCCAATTGGATTTTTGTCCATGCGTTGCTACAGGAGAGGGTCAGTAGAGGGTCTCTGGGTTGCCAATTTGGTGTAGAGATTGCCCTTTGGCAAGTTCACTTGTGGAGATCTCTCTTCTCTCTGTTGAGAGAAAGAGGATCCTACGTTTCCCTACGTTTATCAGAATGCCTATCAACATCCCACAAACAGGCCTGTACTTGTTCCATTCAGCTGTGGTTTATATGTGTAGGTGGTGACTACTGAGGTCACCGCTGATGTCTGTCTCCTCTGTGCTTTAGTTCTCCCTGTATGATTATTGAACGTTGGTCTAAAATCATGAGTCTCAAAGAAGCCTGTGCTCTTTGATTCTGTGGAGCTGACACTGACACAAACCTGACATTTACCATTGATGTTTAGATAGCTGAAAAAATTCCAACTATCAGTGGAATGTAGCTGCACTGGAAATATCTCAGTGTGACGTCAGTGTGTCTGTGTTTGGGAATAAGAGAAAAACACCAAACAACAAAACAGGCCCAGAAGCTAGAGCATGCATAACATGGAATTTAATTACTCCTTCAGTTTTCTGTGTACTGAATGTGTGATTTAACATTAAATTCTAAGCATCTAGCAATATTGCAGTCTGCTCTCTGGTCACACCATTCAGGAAGTGTTTTTTGTATGCTTATTAAGTGATGTGTTCAGTTTGACTCTAACAGAGGCAGCCTTGAACTTCACTGATGTGTTGGGATGATTACACATACGCAGTAAAAAAAAAACTATGCATTACTCATGCCTCATTTCAAAATTAATAATATTATTACCCTGTAGCTCCTGGGAGCAGAAAGTCATTGCATTCCTTGTTTTATTACTTTTCCAGTATACCCCCAAAGTTGGTAAATGCACCCTCTCTTGGGATCACTCAGCTACCTCTCCTGTTAGTGGTCTTTTTATCTTGTCCTTTTGTTGGAAAACAGTCAAAGTAAGAATATTTTCATCTCAAGAAAGCCTGTCATTTGTAATCTAAGCTATTGTTTGATAATTATTCTACCTGATATTTAGGGGTGCAACAACAACAGCAGCTTGTTTTAGTAAATGGAATGCATTTCTATAGCGCTTTTCTAGCCTACTGACCACTCAAAGTGCTTTACCATGTTTGCCTCATATTCGCCCATTCACACTCACATTCACACACTGATGACAGAGGCTGCCATGCAAGGTGCCAGGCTGCCCATCAGGAGCAGTTAGGGGTTCCGTGTTTTGCTCAGGGACACATTGACATGCTCTCTGGAGGAGCTGGGGATCGAACCAGGAACTCTGCAGTTACCAGGAAACCGCTCTACCTCCTCAGCCACGAATTAACTGCGTCATTGCTCATGAGGTTGAATTAATTTATTCTGGGAAAACTTATGTTACTGTACCAAGCAAAGCATAACTCAGTACGGAGTTACCATTTTAAAGTGGAGAGAACAGAGAGAGAGAATAGAGAGATGGGATGTGATGGAAAGTCTGAAAAAAGATTTTTAAAAAAGGGTCAGGAGGAATGAGTGGAAGAGATATGGAGGGAGAGGGGAAGCATCATGATGGATACTCTGCAGC
>OMLB01019192.1:0-11265 GCA_900302555.1 Myripristis jacobus
AACTGTCTCTCTTTGTCTCTCACTGGCAACCCAGTGATCCACAAAACATTGTGACAGCCCAGCTCCGCTCATGCTGACAGCTCTCACCACACACACACACACACACACACATATATACACACAGGGAATAATTAATGTATTTGACAGTGGTGCTCGGGGAGAATTCATATACTGTAGATATACAGCTACATGCATGTGCTCATTTTGTGAAATTAATTAAGAGTTATTGTTAGTGCATTATTAGCCAGGATACTGAAGCATGTACACTCTCTAATCATGATTACTGCTGATTTTTGTGGTCCAAGTAAATTCTGTTTCCATGGTAATGTGATGATCCAGTTTTTTCATGTGCGTAATAATGATGACAGGAATGTGCATATAAACTAGTTATCCTGAATAAGGAGAATTCCAGTGTAACCGCAGTTGCACTCCCTCACTATTAACATCACTGTATGTTGCACTCCAAAGCTTTTTACTGGCTCTGTTTGTTGATCTTAGTTGTGTTTCAGAGTAAATGTTTTGAAATAAACACGCTTAAATATCATTCCCCGTGAAGAACATGGCAATTTTACGCCATAAAAAAAAGTTATATATACCGTTTATTTTTTGTATATTACAGCTGGCAGAGGCATCCTGCAGTAGTTTGTTGGCTGGAATAATAATACCCCACTTGAGCTAATTGAGCTGAGCTTGAGCTGATCAGATAGGGACTGGATAGCTAAAAGGCCAAGTATAAATGTATCCAAGAAGCCCTGGGACTAGATTTAAATCTGTTCTACCAAACAACCTCAGGAGGAGTCCTGAGATGAATCGCTGCCGCAGTCTGGCCAAGTGTAAATTGTGCTGTACCTCGAATATTATTGTAGGTCTCGACCTACAGTTAGCACCAGCAGAAAAGAAAACTCAACTGCTGAGAAACTTACAGTCTTATGCACTGCAGAACTGGAGAGCGGGTGCACCCAGTTTGGTGCCCGGTGTGCCCGGCTTTTTAAGACCACGACCAAACTAAGCTAGATAAATTTGAAAACACATATGTTCCTCTGTTTTAGCCTGCCATCCACACTAAGCTGCCGATTTCCACCCACAGAAACAGAGCTTTTCAAAATCACTCTCCAAAGTTTGTGAATCTGAAAACACTGGGCTGGTGTTTTTGCGTGGCTGGAGGAAACAAAGCTTTTTGAAAACTCTGACACATCATGTGATTTTGCGCCCCAGGTTGCCAGGTGCTCCAGTGAGCAACGTTCTGTAGGCCTGTAGGTACTTTGTGGCCAAAATGGCATTTTTGGATTTACTGGCTCGGTGGGGATATGGCCTAACAATCATCGAGGTCTAGCTTATCTCAATCCCCACACCTGCAGTAACCGAGCACAGCAAACCTGCGGGTTGGCGTTATCGCTCACAGTGTGTGTGTAGATGTGCGTGAGGGAATTGCACATTAATTTTATTCACAGGACACTCTTAGTAGCCTTCTGCATTTGGTCATTAGAATTACAAATTTTGCTCTGTGACATATCCTCCAGAGCTGCCATCTCTTCTCAGCAATGTAAACGGTGCATGACCTGGTAAATTTCGGTGTGCCAACGTGGCGCACTGTAGGCTCATTTGGCGTAAAAAACAAAAAAGAAAGAAATACAAAAAAAAGAGGGCTCACACAGTACTGAAGTGCAGACAAAGTGCCTCCTGTAAAAAGTTATTTGGCAGTAAGATCAGATGGATAAAGTTTGCTTGGCCTGCTACCAGGCACAGTCTTCTGCATTTTGCAACTCAGGAATCCATCCATCTAATGAAAAAGTATAGATGTGTTCAAGTGTAAATGAAATATGATTAAATCATATCTAGATATTATGGGAATAATACATGCATGAAATGACAAGTGTAAAAAAGGGCCTAAGATGTGACTGAAGAATAAGGAGGGTCCTAACTCCATAGAAAGAGCTGTTAACTACTGTATGAACGTTTTATTCTGGAGAGAAAAACAAGGATCTTGGATATGAAATTACCCGTCGAGAGCATATTTGTATACAAGTGAAGCATTAAAGGAAATCTCCCCCTCCTGTCGTATCATGAAATAGTGAAGTGAGCTTCTTTGAAAATGTAAGCTTGTAAGCTGATACTGCATTTGCGATATAAGCTTGCAGAAAATGATTGGTGATCTGTCTTTCATGGTGACACATTACCTCTGGGACTTGTGATTCGGTTGGTTGGGCTGTTTCAACTTGAATGGTAGCGACAGAGTTTGAAAGGAAGTGTGGCAAAAATATATCTTTAATTGTCGCACATGCATAAAACTGTCACAGTTAATGAAAGGACTTAAAAATGTAAAACAACATCAACAAAAATTCAGTTCATACTGAAGTTGTCTTTTAAATGGAGAATCCCTTTGATTTTGGGGACACCTTTGGCAATAAGCGATCACTGCTTTGATGCATTTCATGCAGTGTAGGCACTGACCCAGTATAAAAAAAGCCATTATGTAGACTGTGGTTAATAAATGATGCCTAAACCACCAGATCAGCCTTGGAGTGCTTCTCATTTCATGCCGATTCTCCCTTTCATGCCTTCCTCTGCACAATTAAGCTGCTTCTTTTTCCTAGGATTTTCTCTTCACGTTTCTCCAGGTAGACTGTCTGTTCAGCCATGATGTCTGTGGCTGCTGACTCATCCTAATTAACATCTTAAGTTTATTACAAAAAAAAAACTGTCATTGTTTCAAAAACATAAAACACACCACTTGCTGTGCAAACGAGATTTTTTTCCAGGAAAGGGCTATCCATGAGATGTGACTAGAGCAGCAAACAAAAAAAACTTTCATGTGCAGGGTGTAGTGTGAATCACAACCGCACAGTAGCAATCAACAATGGAGTAGCAGAGACACCTATCTGAAAAACTTTGTATATGCATCAAGGTACTACCTCCAGAAAGAGAAAAGGTGATAATAATAATAATATAACAGCTCAACAGCGAAAAAGGAATCACCTCAAAAATGAGCTGTAAGAGCCAAGTTGTCCCTCTAGCTCAATCAAGGGCAAACACTGGACAGAGAGAACGCCACTGTTTCATATGTGAGCAAATAGCTCCCTCTGCTGGCAAAGTATTCCTCCTGCCAGTCAGACATACACACATTCCTCCTGACTGAGTTACACACACCAACACACACACATACACACACACATGCAGTACGTATGTGTGTGTGTGTAACTCAGTCAGCAGTGGGCCAGGCTTTAAGCAGCCTCTCCATTTGCGGCTGTGATCTGTCAGGCCACTATGTAACATGAGCATCAACAGTAAATAATTAATATTGACCTGGGAGTAAGAGGAAGACTTAACAACACAAAAAACAAACAAACTGACTGATCCTATAAGCAATGCAGGCCAAGCTACTGTATGTTATGGGTTACGGTCGAAATGGAAAATGTTTTCCAATTCTCATTTCACAATGTACGTATTTCAATTCCTGCTCGCTTACCGGTACAGGCCTTCCAATAAACAGTATCTGAATGATCTACAGACAAAGGCCTGTATAACAAACATTTATATGGCCAGGAATCTAAATAAAGACATAATAGAAAAAAAGAAGAACTACAAATAATATCTTAACAGTCTGAATGTTTGTTATAGGAAAGTGTACCTGCATGACGACTGGGATTTGTTTCCCTTAGCTCCAAGTAGGTTAACATCCAGATTTGTTAAGGCTCCATGTCTGACAAATCTCTCATTTTTTTTTAAAGATTATTTTTTGAGCATTTCTGCTTTACTGGACAGCAACAGTAGAGAGAAACAGGAAAGACAGGGGAGAGACAGAGGATGACAAGCACCAAAGGGCCTAGCCAGGGACTGAACCCAGGACTCTGCGGTAAGGCCTTTACCTGCGGTACGCGCTCCACCAGGTGAGCAACCAGGGTGCTCAAGTTTCACAAATCTCTTAAATGATAGTTCAGATTCTTACTCATATAGTAGTATTTTCTAGTCCATGTGAATAAAATACATCCATTAAATCCTGCCCTGTTACAAGAACAAAACTTAAAAATTGTTGTTCCAACGCTCTGTTCACCCAGCTGGTTTCCAAAACGGCAGAAATGTTTTCTCCCATAGCACTGCCGCTGTTTCTCCTTGTAGGCTGCATATGGGACCAACGTGTGTTATGGCACAAAATAATTCTGCCATTTAGAAACCAGCTGGCTGGAGAGAGCGCTAAAAGTGAATCCTTGCGACTGGATCAAACACATGTAGTGATCAAAACACAGACGGGCTGTAACTTCAGTTAATTCTCATTATGGTCGAGTTTCTATAGAGAATGTTTCAAAAGCAGGTGTACAGTTTTTGATATTAATAACCACAGGCAAAGTTGTGGCTCAGCATTCAATAGCACATACATAACTGATGCACAAACAGGAAAATACTGAAAGACTAGTGACAACATGCATAAAAATGTAGCATACCTACTTTTGACCTATTTGTATGTACGAACCTAGCTGCGGTAAACTCTCATAGTCGTTTTGTGAGAGGGCGTGTGTGTGTGTGTGCGTGTGTGTGTGTGTGTGTGCGTCCATGCATGTGTGCGCTTCAGTGCGTGCACTAACCTAGCTGTAGTGAACTCTCAGTGTGGTAGTATCCGTCCTCTTGCTTCTTCTTCAACATGGAACAAAGATCCACCCGCTCAACCCTCTGGTCTCCAAAAATCCTGAGTGTTAAAAGTGAGAGCGACAGTGAGAGAGGCAGAGTGAGAGGAGAGGAGAGGAGAGGACAGGTGTTGGTTGCCTCCGGCAGGTAGTGAACGCAGCTGTCACTCTTCATAGTCAACTGGACAGTATTAAGCACACAAATTAAAAGAGACAACTGAATTTAGCTGCAGAGTGTGTCTGGCCTATGACTCACTCACTATGCAGCGCGATCACACAATATAGTGCTGTTCAAGCAGTATTCACTCTGCATATTTACACACAAACTAATGTACTGAAAAAAGCAAGCTATGACATTATGGGGTCCGGACCTATTTTAAGACAGTGCTGACTTGGTTACTATCATTATTAGGGCAAAATTTTACATTGGTAGAGTGTTGTGTTATAGTTATTTGGGTGTTATATGAGTTCACATGGTGGTGATATATCCTCATTAGTTGTTTCGTACTCCCCTGGGCTGCTAATCCAAAATACTGTAGGCCTATTTATGGCTTTCCACTCACTTCCATAGAGCAGCAAAACAGCTCCCAAAACTTTTAGCACAAAAACAAACATTTCAACAACAGTTCAACTATCAGGCCATTTCTTCCCGGTGCAAGCTTACTATGCAGAAGTTTCCAGTAGCTGCTACGTGCCAGATCCACTTTGCAATTCAAACAGGAAAATAACAGGAAAAGACATGTTCAATTTCCTCAAATTTCCTCATCTATGTGCTAAAAGGGTTGTTTTAGGAGTTGCTCTGCTGCCCTATGGAACTGAGTGCGGAGACATCAATGCAGTAATCTGGATCCCCAGGTGCGGATGGGGCAACTGGTGAGAATATTAATAGTAGTTTCACAATAGCACTGAAATAGTATTGAGAAGTGTTGTCTTTCCCTGATGTTAAAGGATGGATTACAGTAAAGTGCTGCAAATATCTGAATTTATTACTTATTAATTATTATACTGTTTTAGCTGTTCTGTTACTGGTCTCTACCTGCTTGGTCATCATATAGAAATAAATAAATACTCGCCAACAATTATCCCTACAAAACTGTCACACTATTGATATTGAGGTATTCAGGAAAAAAATATTGTGCCTATCACCCGACTCTATAGCACACCACAGACAGCCAAAAGCCAAAATATCCTCCTTCTAAGCAATCAGTATACTCGCTATAATGCTGCTGAGAGACCAGGGCCCAATAGTTATAGTTAGTTCATCATTCTAACGATTAAACCAAGTACAAACAGAGCCATTGTTCTTTACTGTTCACCAGATATGGTTGAAAATCACCTTAAATATAAGGAGTTAGTTAAATGTGTCATTGTCATGGTGTCATCCCACATCTACAGTGAGAGTGCAGCATGGAGCAAAAATATTATAAAGCATGCCACTGAATTCACTGTGCTACTGAGTGACAAAGCAGATAGAAAAATCAAAGTAAAGTCTACAAAATACAGCCTCTTTAATATTGTACAAATTATGACAAATGAAATGAAATTGTGAAAACGCAAGCACCTACTTGTTTGTGTAGCTGGAATAAAGGGCTGGGTCCACACGCTTTATACCCTGTGAAGGAGAAACAGACAGAAGACACAGAGACAGCACAAGATTTAGATGCTAACATACTTTGTATTATATTTAAATTGTATTTACATGCTGTGAAAATCCTGTCTATGTACTGCATAACACAATTCAGGGCAAGTACACTCATTCTTGACAGAGACACACACGCTGACAGAGATTGTGGCACACCATCTGGCAGGCGCCGGGCAGGATAAGATGTCATCAGGGGTCACAGAAAAACATAACAGAAGACGTCCTTCTTCTGTCTGTCCCGTCCCCGCCCGCCTCTCTCCTCCTCATCACCGCTGAGCTCTGCGTGTCTGCATGCTCCTCTCCTCTCACACCATCTCCAATTTTTCTCTTTGAGCATTTCACACCGTTTCCTTTCTTCCCTCTACTGCTTCCTCTTTATACTGTAAATTATTCCCGTCCTCCCATCCCCCTCCCTCACTCCTGGCTCCTGTCTCCCTCTACATCCCTCCCAATATTGAGGCTGGGCATTGTCCTGATATTATCATATACGGGTTGTTGGGAAATAATAACATATTCAGCACCATGACATCCATTGCATTGTGTTTTATATTAAAACACCACATTATGCTCGCCACTTATTAAGTCTTGTGCATAAACTGAAGAAATAATTACATGATTATTGGATTTAGATGCCCAATCATGAGATGTCCACAGTGGAGGAAGATTAGGGGAGTGAAATAGATTGGCTGCTGCAGCTGTTAGGCAGGTCTTTTTGGTTAAACTCAGGTAATATCCGCAAGTGAGCTCATTTAGAACAAGAAATAAATGTAAGAGGCTGGTGTGTTGCACGTGTGTGAAACTGGGAGAAAGACTGTGAGTAATGTGCTGCTAATGGGGTCTTTACTTCAGGATCAAGCTAGACTTATTTGGTAGAAAAGAAGGAAATAAAGAAAAGAATAATATATGTATAATAATGCAATTAGTTTTGATCACCCAAATCCTCAAGGGAAATGTGTATCTGCACGCATGTCTGCATACCTGTGAGCGTAGTTTTGGAGCTCTGGACAGTTTCATAATCGTGAGGTGGGGTTCAAAGCCACGACAGTCTCCTTGTAGAAGACCCTGCTCCTCAAAACGGCTCCGCAGTAGTTCTGCAACACACACAAACACACTGTAATTAAGATTATTTTTTTAATATCAATCAAGTAATTATATTTAATCCTGATTATGCTTGAGGATTTTTGCTTTATTTTTTTGCAGGACAGATTACATTTAACTCAGCATTTAATTATCCCATGAGAGAAAGTCTGTTTGCAGAATGGGTTTACATAAAAAAATATATCTTAAAGGCTCAACAGACAGTAAATGTGTATTTATATATTTATACACTGTATATCCAAGCAACAAAATGAATCAGCCACAAAGTACACCATACAATCAGCTGTTGATGCAACCAAAGAGGGGAAGTTTTTATGTTGCGCAAATAATGGAAAAAAAATAAGATAGGAGTGGGGAGATGTCATGTGTTGGAGGTCATGAGTCAGAATCATGACCTGTGTGTAGTACCCAGAATGCCCGAGCCACATCAAACTAAAGCACATGACTCCTCTGCATGAACCTTTGTAACGGCAGACAGAGAGATACATACAGTGCGGAGGAGGATGGCTGAGTAGTTTGCAGGGAATGAGTGGATAGACGGGTGGGGGAAGCTTTTGCTTATATCAGTTACACACAGAGATTGGGACAAAAGCATGAACAAGGACATGCACACACACAGACAACCTGCAAGGACAGACAAACAAAGAGATGCAGACACACACGCCACCTGATAAGGCTTAGAGGGAAACCACAGAGGTATTTTTGGAAGAGGAACTCTAGAAGGAGAGAAAGGTTAGGATAAAATCAATAACAAGAGGGCTGAGAGCGAGAGAGAGAGAGAGACAGAGAGAGAGAGAAATGGATGGAGAGTAGAGGTCAGTGGAAGCATAGGGCAGTGGGACTTCCTGTCTTGTTCTTATTCTTTACCTGGCTCTTTCAACAAAAACAGTAAGAGTTCAGAGACATGCACACACAGCATCACTGATGGCATGAACCGCACACACAATCACTCAATTTAACAGCAGGATTTCACCTTGAGAGAACATTTACTCCTTTTTCAGCAGGTTCTGTCAGCCTCAGGTTTTATCAACAGTGTAACTGGGGACCTGTAATCATTACCGCTCACTTACGTTCACT
Organism: Myripristis jacobus; assembly: GCA_900302555.1. Taxonomy (NCBI): domain Eukaryota; kingdom Metazoa; phylum Chordata; class Actinopteri; order Holocentriformes; family Holocentridae; genus Myripristis; species Myripristis jacobus. The sequence goes on from OMLB01019192.1 coordinate 8,437, forward strand.
TTGTCAATGTAACAGAGTGGTAAAGCAGAAGTGAGGCTTTATGATACAATGACTCAGAGTTGAAGTTAACCTCATGATTTTCACAGACCCAGACTCTAATGCTAACAAAAACATGTTTCTTATAGAAGATATGCTTCCTAAAGATTGAAAAACAACCTATGCAGCAAAACTATGAATTAGGGCTGGGCGATATGGACAACATCAAATATCGCAATACCATTAACCAAATCAACTTTGTAACGGTATTGCAGGGATGACTCTCAAGACATTTTTGAGAAACAGTGTTTAGTGATATGGATATGATGACCAAACAAATAATGAAAACTTCTAGAACAGAAAATTGGATCCTTTTTAGTAAGTTCAGAAAATTGCATCCTTTTACTGTAAATCAGCCTTTAAAATGTAACATGAGAGAGACATCACTTATGCCACAATACCTCATCTCATATCACAATATCGATAAAATATTGCATTAAGAAGATTTATTTCACTGGCCCGAGATAAAATGGCTTTCAAGAGCTCTATCGGCTTGTGCCAACATCAATACACTGAATGTATCATTTGTGGAGGTTTGTATTATTAATGGAAATACAGTAACTGTGGATTATGAGCTACAGCAGAATGCAAAGATGTTATTCCTGTGATTCTGGGCCATTTAATCTAGATTTTTGAACACAAGCATCTCTCAGAAATAAAACAGCCAACACTGATGTGACTGAATATTAACTGGGGTGGATTTAGCCACCAAGTACACTTTCATATGTACTGTAAAATGAGTCATTTCAGGTTTGTTTGAGTGTGTGTTTATCTGTCCATAATTAGAAATGGCTGTATGCTATTTCAGAGTGACCTGATAATTTCGTGTGGATTTTGGTAAGAAAATGGACTCTCATTTACTTTGTGTGTGTGTGCGTGTGTGTCCATGCTTTGCGCGCGTGCGTGAGCAACGGAGCGAGAATCCTCTTAAAAATGTTGGCTTAATGTTGTGCCAAAGACACAAACACAAAACAAGCACATCCACGCAGATGCCTCTACATACACCCTCATGCAAGAACACAAACATAAACACAACACACACACACACACACACACACACACACACACACAAACACACAAAAAACACAGCACAATTAAAACATCTGAAGGCATGACAAGCAAGGACGAGATGAAGAATGAATATTCTTGCCTCAATGAAACAAACAAGAGGGACGAGGAAAATGAATTAGCTCTGGAAAACAATAACATCGAGCAGGACAGAAATATCATTCAACTCGATCCACTTTGAAGGGTTTAAAAAGGAGAATTTTGAGTCACCTTGATACAAAACAAAAATGTTTTTTCTCAAGCTCAGGTATCTTTAACCTGACACTAAAACTTGACTGAGGCCCATCCTAGCTAGGGCTAATTTCTACAGTTCTGCTCATAATCAAGCTCCCCTAGCTAGTCCTGCACTAACATCAGCATCAGACTCCCCCTCATACACCGGTGTAAGGTTCAGAGTAAGTGCAAGTAGCTTACTGATTACAACGCCACAAAATATACAATATGATCGCCGAAAAGTCATAGTTGACAGAATTTATGGAGGCTGCCTTCACTATGTCAATATGACAGCAAGCATCCGCCCTGCTGATGTGTCCTTGAGCAAGACAATGAATCCCTACCAGCTCCAGAGCTGCTGGCCTGCAGCTAACCCTGCAAACACACACGTTTCTCCTTTGGGGATTGGTATCGTGTGGGGGGAAAAAAAAGTTCTATAATACAAAATGTCCTCAGCTAAGTACAGCGTGAAAAGCCCTTAAGAGGATCATAACTAAAAACTATAAACAAAAGGCCTATACGTAAATAAATTCAATATTCACTCCAAATATATATATATAACATTATTTCTGGATATCGCTTTAGTGCGAGGAGGAGAGTTGAAGGAGAGGATAAGGGGAGGGGGGAGAAGAGGAGAAAGAGACTGACCTGCCAGGCTCTCCAGAGTGTGTCTGTGTTGTCCCGGGGCCAGACTAACAAACACCACCTCCTTCCTGAAGTGACCGATCCCCGAGAAGGACAGCACCAAGTCCTGCCCACACAGCAGCTCAGCCAATGACGGCTTGACCTGGGCCAGCACAGCTGCCGCCCTAAAAAAGGAAATATGCACATCAATATGCACATCAACATGCGCACACACATGTACGCGCAACACCAATACACAACTTAATCCCCTCTCTCTCCCTCCGGCCCTCTCATATTACATAAGTGAGAATCTAGTGATTACTAATGACACAATCTTCTGCTTGATGTAGATTAAGCATCGCTATCATCACATAACACGGCTTGTAGATTCCAGAGCTCTTTATCTCACCGAGTTGTGTCAACGAAACGCAAAAGCGTTCACCATTCCCACTGCTTCCAGATGAAATGCTGGAGGTGGAACCGCACAAATTAGAAAGTTTTAGCAACTTTTTGGGGTAATTTTACGGTAATCTTAAATGTAATCATGATCATTATAATATAGTTTTATTGTATTTATGGGGTTTTTTTGCTACTTTTCTGGCAGTTGTAGTTTTTTTCTTTTTTTACATTTTTTTTCTTAATATTCTGGTCATTTTTAGGTTATTTTCTTGTTTGTTTGTTTTTTTTGGGGTTATTTTATGGTAATTCTTATGGTCATTTTTTAAACTATGTTTTTGCTTAATATTCTGGTTGTTTTTGGGCAATTTCTTGTAAATTTTCCACATTATTTTTTTGACATTTTTTGGTCTTTTATTTATCATTATTATTATTATTATTATTATTATTATTGGTATTAACATTGTTATTATTATCATCATTATAATTGTC
>OMLB01019193.1:0-12843 GCA_900302555.1 Myripristis jacobus
ATGAGACTCTGCTCAGGGCTGAACATGCACCTCTGCCTCTCCCCTGCTGACTTGGTAGTGTTGATGAGTGGGGGGGGGGCAGTATGCACGTCAGTGCCTGTTTGCTTGTGTGTGGCAGTTGTTGTTGTTTTTGTGTGCGTCCCAAGGCGGGTCCCCTCTTAAATCATGCTACATAACAACACAAACGCAACAGCAACAACTTCTCCGAGGGAGGGCGACGCTGTCATGGAAACAGTGTGGAGTGACCTTCAGAGGCTGCCGATGCTTCCTAGAGCCGCCTCGTATTCTGCTTGGCATGGACTTTGTGAGTCATCAACAACATTCAAATGCACATGCTCACTTTCTAGAGGTTTATTAAAAATGAATCAGCAAACAGGAAAACCACGGGATTAGGAACAGTTGAAATAATAGCATTTTTTTGTTTTGTGCAAGCCTGTCACACTCAATAATCTAGTATATGATTAAGATTGTGGTGAGTGCAGATCGAAGATGAAAGGATGCTGTTTCTCACCTGTAACACATTTGTATTTTCATGGAATTTCATCCATTGTGTAACACTGAATCACTAGGAGAGAAAAAAAAGGTGCAGATACTTTTTTCACCCAAGATATATCCTTGTAGAGGTTTTGCTTGGTTTCACTCTGTGCACTGGCGCTCACTAAGAAGGAGCTCTGCTGAATTCTAGTCATGCAACAAACCACAGGTGGCATATGAGATAACACTTTGCATCAAATGGGTTTGTTGCTGGATTCTCATACTAACCACATCCTATCTATTATATTATTAGGGTATCCCACCAGGAGAGCTCATTGCGTGTAAGCCTGTAAAAAACATCAGAGCTGTGATAGGCTGTCTTCCAGTGACTGCTCTGCATCAAGCTGATGGGCTCCAGCCTGGTTGGTGATGGTGGGAACACTGCCACCCACTGGGCGAGCGCTGGAAATGAGGCGTCGTGGGGAACCTCTCCCCTCAGCCCTCAGGTTGTTGTCATCTTCAGGATGATGACTGTCTGCTTTACCACCTGCACAGTTAGTTACTCAACCTCTACGTGCACAAACACTTGTTTATGATGCTATAATTCAAATAAATGACACCCATACACTCTAAAGAGCCCGTGAACAGCAAATGCAAAGTATTAACTTCCCATTACCGCATTTGCATGTCTTTGTCATCTACATGGTGCTCCTGTATTGGCTGTGTGTATATGTTTTCTCTATCTGCGTGTGTGTGTGTGTGTGTGTGTGTGTGTGTGTATGTGTGGGGAAGCTTCACAAAACCTGTCTCCTGGATGAATGTGATTGGACAACCAGACACAGTTTTGAAAAGATTGATTAGGATACATGTCGTATCTCGTTGCCATGGCAACCTGGCCAGAGAGAGATCTTTGGAACAGATGACTTAATTCCCAATGGAAAAACGAGCCACTCAACTCTGTCATCCTCTGCCTCTGCTGTGAGGGCTTACCACTTGCCGTATGGTCTGTGTGTGTGCGTGTGTGTGTGTGTGTGTGTGTGTGTGTGTGTGAGATTTATGCATGTCTGTGTGTGTGTACGCATACAATACAAATTGAACAGGTCTGCTGTTGCGGTGTTTAATGTTGTGGTTGGTTTACCATGCTTAAAGTGAATAAAATGTCCGTGTGAACCACATGCTAATCAGACTGATTGCTGAGCATGTATATTTCTGTTTGCTTTCCAGGTCGTAGTCTCAAGGTGACTATGGCATTTACAGCATTTATTTTCCCTCAGAGTAGACAGAACGGAGAGGAGGAAAATAACTACCTGATGTAAATTCTGCAGGTTGCCTGCGGGTGCACACAGCTCATGGACTGAGCACTGATTAGGTTGAAACAACAACAACAAAAAAGGATCTATAAGTTCATAAGCAATGGGGTTTGACCGGGTTGCACTTTTGGAGGCCAAAGCAAAGCTGATATTTTTTAGAATTTTTAGACATGAACTTTCTCACAGATGAGCGTTTGTGCCTATGTATGACATCTTTAAATATTATAGCACTGTAACATTATTCATGCAAAAATGTCCAATTATTCAGTATTTAACGGTATATTTTTCTTCTTTTCAGGGCAGAAGAAGCCTTTAGACCAGGGGTTCTCAAAGGTTTGACGACTGAAAAAACAGAACAATTACAAAACAAATTATTTCTTTAATAGCCAATTCTAGACTAAAAGTCATGTCAAGTGTGAATCTTGTGATAAATGTATATTATATGGACAAAAATACTGGACCACCTCCACATTATACTCACAGGAGCTTTTATGACATGCCATTCTAAATCCATGTGCACTGATATGGAGTTGGTCCCCCCTTTGCAGCTAGAACAACTTCCACTCTTCTGGGAAGGCTTTCTACCATTTCTACCAGCAGAGCATCGGCCACTTTTACGCATTATACACCTCAGCACTCGGCGACCCTACTCTGTTGACTTGTTGCAACAGCTGCTGGATTTTATACGCCTGTGGCAATGGGACTGAATGAAACACCTGACTTCAGTGATTAAGAGGTGTGGTCCAATACTTTTGTCCATGTAGTGTATGTTGTGTTTTCTGGAAGAGACAAAATCAATTGTCCAACTGAAGATGTTGTAAGGACAATGGTGCAAGTCTACAACTTATACTTTGGAAATGATTGCAGCCAGTAATGTAAAATAAACACAATTTGTAGTCAATGAGGCTAAAACAGATTAGCTGGGCAGTTAAGCCTCTTTGAAATTGTTCAAGCTTAGCTGCGTGCTCCTTGCCCATGAATTTTGCTGTATATTTTATGATTGGTATCATAATGGTGTTTTATGTTAAACGCCTTGCACATTGCATCCACCTGCTTGCAGATGAGGCACATCGCTTTATCAGACCCAACAAAGTAAGCGCTGCTCCATTTCTCCTGAAAAGTCCTTTTCTCCTCACCGACTGCGTTGGCCCCAGCTCCTCCATCTCATTCACGGGCTAACGCAAAGCACCTGCAATGATGATGATGAAATCGGACATCTGACAAGTCATATATGCAACCATTTTTTACCATTTGAGGATTCCTTCTTTAGACAAACAGTTGAGAGACAAACAGCTGAAACAGTTGAGCATATTACTGCGTTTATAGACAGAGTTGATGTGCAAAAAAGAATCAAACAATTAAACAACAAAGCATGCAAAGACAGGCTTTTACAGACATCAGGCCACTGCACCTGCCAGTATATTGGGGAAGGTCTACTCCACATTCATTTTTTTTTTTCATCTTTTGCCAGCACACATTGGTTCTTGATGCCTGGGAGGACACATTCAGGTTAGAGAAGAAAAAGGGTCGTTTCTTTTGTCAATTCTAAACGCACACAAAAGAAAAGTTGAGGCCACTGCACATTCAGTCTTCTTTACAGCTGTGACATCCCCAGAAAACCCGTTCATCTTTAGGTCAGTGCTGATAGACACGGCGGTTTTTCCCTTTTTCCCAATTGTGAACAACATTGAGGGAAAGAGATAGTATAACAGCAGTGCATTTAGAAAATGATATACTTTTACCATCAAGAAATATGTCATATTAGTCAGAGCACTTATAGGGCAGGTGTCAGAAGACGGGCCGGCGGACACAAAAGCCAACAGGCCAAAGGACAAAGTAGGCCAAAGGAGATGAGAGAATATGGGTTTGTAGTACCATCTCAAATAGATCTCTTTTTTTAGGATAATGAGGGGTGGAGGGCTAGACAGAAGTCGTTTTTGGTGAGAGAGTGATTTAGGTGACAGCTGCAGAGATAAAATGGGCCAGATGGAATGAAATGAAATTACTCAGATATGCTTTGTGGGAACTGATAATGTAATAACTTGTCAAAATGTGGTAAAATGTTCCTCTAAATGGGTTGAAATTGTGATATAGCCTGTGAATGTACAAAATTCCCAAATGATGTGATAACATCACATTATTGCATTAGTCGGCCGTTATGACCTGATAGGGGCATGGGCTGAAAACACAGAGGCTTTGAATAGAATAACCCACGGTATTACATTATTGGACATTAGAGATGGACATGGCAGCCTGTTATTATGTAATAATCACTAATGTGGTGTTATTATTGAGAATTTCATGCATGCATTTTTGTTTAGTTTTTGACCAACCTTTGACCAAGTTCTTTCATTATTCAGCAGCTATGATATTATAATTTGCAACACAACTCTGTCCAGTGCAGTCGTACAGGAATAAAGACTTCCTAACTCCTTCACAGTGAAAAAATAAACCTTACAGCTACTCCAAAGCTGTCTTATTCACACAGTGTATCATGTGTGAAAGAATTGATTCAGGAGAAGCTGATTTGATTCCCATAGACTTGTATGGGAATTCGGAAATAGGGTGATGTTGCCCAAAACATCGTCCCAACATCCCCGATGGGAGAAAAGCTATATGTCTGCACAGCTTCAATACATTTTTTTTTCAGAAATTGGTTATTCTTGAAGCTGAAGAGGGAGAAGGAGTATTCAACAGTGTTGTCATTACCTGAGTGACATAACCAGTTAATTATGCCATTCGGTAAATGTCTTGCCTTTTGGCCTGTCATTTCTTCATTTCACGTGGCAAGCTGCATTAGAATCCCGTTGACTTTTACAGGACATTTCAACAAAGGGCAGCTCAGCAGGCGGTCCCACGTATTGAAGGAAGAGCTCGTGAAGTGTCTGAAGGCTGTTATCGCGGCTCCAGCCCCAACATGGTGCTGTTTGTCTTCAGAGCACGGCCAGCGAGCGTGACTTCAAAACACACTTTCACGGTCGCGCGACACAGACATCTGGCTAGCTTGAACGAGATTATGCATTCAGCTGCAAGTACAGTGTGGCATTTGGTTATGGTAGAAGGCCTGTGTGCAATAATTTCTCATCACCAAGGATACCTCAAATTTGAATTCGGGTTTTGAAGTGTCACCTCAAATATCTCTTTTTGGAGTGTAATGAGTTATAAGAGGTGCATGGGTAGTCAGAAGTCATTTTCAGGCTGCTGGCTGAGAAAATGGGCTGCCGTGATAAAAGGGGGCTAGACGCAATGAGTAGAGTAAATTGCACAAACATGTCCTCTATCTCTCTATTCATTTCTGCTCATTCTCTCTTGCATCCTGAGCCCATTCATCCACTAGTGGGTGAGTGCTTCCTTGCACCAGAGACCTGGGAGATTGAGGAGATTGGCTGGAGAACCAAGAGCATGAGACCACTGATAATGAAATATAGGCTTCTTCAACAGCGAGATAAGGCCTGCCTCTCATCTCCGTCCTGACTATCAGCTCCTCGGGATCTAATGCACTTTGAGGAAGCACATATGTCTAATGTATACTCTTTATTACACACAAATAAATCAAAACATATGTTCCATTATTGAGAGCTATATCCGGGTTGTCACAGCAACACATAAACACATCTAACATCACATATGTGGCAGATAAACTCTTATGTTTACTCTGTACTATCTCTTAATGGAACATGCAACGTGCTCACAAAAACAATGAAAAGGACCACACTCATGATCCACAGTCCTTGACGGGAACTATTTCTTGTCAAAGAGCACCAGAGACAGGTATCCGTCCACCCCCAAATTGAAATTAGAGGTAGACAGATACAGTTCTTTGGCAGAAAAATAGTTCCCACTGAAACTCTTCACCACTGAGGCCTATGGATTATTCATGTAATACATGTCACTGTTTCTGGAAAGGGCTGTTGCTGTTGAGTTTTTCCATGTTCATTTTTGACAGCTTGAGCCGCACAAAACAATACCCAGGTCCCATTGTGTTGGGGTGAGGGGACACAGGGCTGTACACCTCCCCAAATCACACACAAATCAGTACACTGTGCAAAAGAATGCACTGGGTGTAAGTGTAATGTGAAAATTTATTTTTTTTTGTATTCTGGGTAACTTGTTCCTTTAAAACATGAAAAAGTATTTTTCTCTGTATACATGGCCCTGTGTGAAGGTGTTATTACACATATATTTAATGAAGACACAACCACACAACAGTTCCCTCCATTATATTCTGCAAATGTTCTCTGGCACAAAAGATGACACCTCCTCCTCTTCCCGCTCCTCTCAAAAGGTCATAGATATAATGAGGTCTTCTTGCAAAACTGCAATGCAAATACAAAGGCCAAGACTCAAACTATAATAGGACTTTTGCTGACAAACCTGATAAGCAGGAAAAAACAGTAGTTTTAGGAGTGACAAGACAGGAAGGATTACAATATTGCAGGAATTACTGTAGGAGGTGTGGCGCGCTGGTAATTGCCTATGAGCAGCTTATCGTGACAAACTAAAGAACGATATACTGAGGGAGTGAATTGTCGACGCCCTCTGTGTGACCACTCCAAATGACAAACCCTACAACTTTCCATAAAAATGCTAATAGGGATTATGAGCAGAGCCTGCAGCACTTTCCGTGGGCTGTAAGAGGCTATTATCCTGAAATTTAGTTGACATTAGGCCTGATATGGTTTCCAATATACACACTTTCCTCCCCAGTCTCTCTCCAGGTGATGGAATTAGTGCTTTGAATAGAGTAATAGAGGGCTGTGGGGTGGATGGAGCCTTGTTGTCCCAGGATGGTGGTGTTGATTGGCATGTTGAATCAGCATGGCTGCATAGGTGTGTGTGTGTGTGTGTGCAAGAGCCAAGGGGAGGAACTGAACCCCCGCCACCGTCACATTGCATTACCGACTCAGCGGCATGGTATCATCACATCAAATTAGTCTTAATGAACACAAGCGAGTCGGCTGAGAAGAGCGATAATCAAACTTTTATTAAATGACTTCATCTTCTGTACATGCATAATGTAATTGAGAGAGATAGATGGGTTTGTGGTGTGTGTGTGTGTGTGTGTCTGTCTGTGAGGAGATTGACTGATCCCCCCATATGTGTATGTGTGTGTCTGTGTGGGTGTGTGTGGAAGCAGAGTGGCCTATTGACCGTCTAAAACCTAAATATATTCTTTGCCACTCAGTGGACTTGACAGAGTACAAGATGCAGGAGCTGCACGTTTGCCTCAGAACAACACGCCCCCCTCAGTGGAATGCAATGATCTAAATACAGATAGGTCAGGTAATATGCCTCTACCAGCCAAGCCAATTCCCTTGAGTAAACAAAAGAGATGCATTTTCAAATAGTACGCTCCTTCGGTTCATTTGGTAAAAAATGCACGGCTGTGGCTTCATCTCAGTTGCCATATACAGAGAGCAGCTAGACATCTATCGACATTGCAAAGTCAAAAACTTGTAAACGCTTGAATTACAGATGCAAAATGCTGAGACAACAATTCCACGTATACTACAGAAGGGTTTAACCCTAAAACATTTCACTTCGGATAAGTATAATAGTCAGTTGTTAACATTGAAATGGTTAAAGCATAAAATCGATGTAAAAGTCTTGCTCGCTTCAATTTTGTGATTTTTATTGGAAGGATATACTACACCATTACTTCATTTCTTATATGACCTGTTTAGATTCAAATGTACCAAAAACTCATGGAAGTAAAGAGTAAATCTGGCATTAATGTTAAAATTAAAAAAGCACCAGGCTTCAACTATTTTTACAAGGAACAGGAAATAAGAAATATCACTATTCACAAAAAAAAAAAATCTCACTTGCATTGGAAGGCATTATGTCCACTTTGGCTGATGGTAGCAGTGATTATGTGTTGAATTTGGCCTAGGTGATGCTCGACGCAGGCTCCATCACACAAGATGACAAGATGAGAAAACTATGACGGCCTTGGACACAATACGATAATGCAACACTGAGTGTTATTTGAAGTTACCTATGTGACTGATAGGTGTACAGCAGCGGATAGATAGCAGAGGAGAGACTTTTTTTGCCGCTTAAAACATTGAAAAGACCTTGTGTGCGCTTTGTTGGTGCGCGACATACATTCATTTAACTTTAATGTTGCTTTTTTTTTATGACTTTATCAAAAATTAACAATCTAAATGACCTATGTACAATACATTTACATTAAAGATACCATGAGAGCATCAGGGGAACTTTGACCCCAGTTCACTCAGCTTGCACAAGAAATGAAACACATCCTCCTCATGGGCTGCATTTAAGGCTGTGAGGCTCTGAGGACTACTTTATGGGGTCTCCACCACAAAGTAACACAAATCAAGAGACAGAATCAAATAGATTAAAGGCCATGCTGATGGACTTGACCCAGGGCAGGAGGTTTGGAAAGGGGAGAGATTAAGAGATGCTCCGTTCTGGGGGGGGAGGTCGGGTTGTTCGATATGGGACTGGGCCGTGCAGAGAGGTTCTACCTCGTCAGCTGGCCCACCACTTTCAGCAGAGTCTTGTTCTCCTGTTTGAGTTGCTCATTCTCATCTTCAATGTCATCAAGGTCCTGCAGTGGACAAAGAAGACAGCCCCGGGTTAGCAGTGTCTGGCCGAGGTAACACGCATGAATATTCAAACACACTCCCCTTGATATGTTTGAGGGCCCGGTCACAGGTTGGAGTGTTAGTCTGAGAGTTAGAGCGGGCGCTCCTCGCTGCCAGGTCTCCCCTTCAGCCCGGCTGCCTTGATAGCAACAAATTAGACATTAACAGCTCCAATTAGTTGCAAATGAGAGAGCCTCTCCGTCGCCACAGCGCTGTCTCATCGAAGTGACACTCCTCATTTTTAGCTTGTTCCATCAGCAGCCGTGATGGCACGACTGTCAGGAATGAGCCTAACAGCACTTAGAGGAATTACAAAAGTCAAACTAGGGAGGTCACGCGCCTCTCCACAGTGTGCAGTCTGTGCTCCAGAGGAAGGAGAGATAAAAATGCTAATTTCACTTCAAACAGACTGACTTCACTTTTTATGCAGACAAAAGGGGCCTCTAGTGTGTTGGTTTAACCTTTTAAAAGTCAAAATCCCCAAATTGCTTTATCATCAGATGGGGAGAAGATCTCATCGGTATCCATAGCTTAGCTCGCATGCACTTGCTGGGATCTGTGCTCACTACAAGACAGGCTTTCTGCCTTCAAAGCGTGTTGAGAAGGAGATATGGGGCCTGCTGTTCAGCTTTATCTTTGCTTTCTCTCCCAAATAAACTTCTACATTGAGTCAGGGTTCAATCTCCCTCTGCGGAGACGCCAGACTGGATCAGCTGTTATCTACTGCTTTCCCATCAGGCCTTGCGGGAGCCTCTCTCAGGGACATTTCTGATGGCTATCGCTGCGTTGTCCGTCCTTACATAAAGCCCTTCTCTTATGACCAACTTCCTGTCCATGCGATGCTATCAGTCCCCTCCTGAACTCGCTGCGATATTGCCCCCCTCGTGTTTGCAGATGGATAGTGGGGAGTATCGTAGCGGCAAAAGTGTCAAGATAATAAAAAGCACCGGGTGAAGCTGCGGCTCACTCATCTGGTCGCTGAGGCTGTGCACAACAACACAGACCGCTGTGTTTGTTGGCGGAGACTGGTCTCTTGTTTGGGTTGGAGTGCCTCCTCGGGGGAGGGCTGTGATCTGTCTTCTCAGAATATTCGAAACATAAAAGGCTTTCAGATCTATCCCCCCCCTGCTGACATTCCCTTCAGAAATGCCAAAAACAGAACTGTGTTTTACCACCAGCCCCTGTGACCCAGAAAACAAGGGTGAAAGCTGCGAGTTGAGGAGGGATTGTTGACAGGGCTGGGGCGTGAGGGAGAGGAGGCGACAATGGGAGGCACGGGGTTGTGAATCACTCCGGCTGCTGAATGGAAGAGAACATCAGCAACGTGAGCATCCCTGACCTTTCACCCCTGACCGCAGGACGAGGAGGAAACAGGACCCGGGCCAGTGAGGCCAACCCAAACATAAAAACACAGCTGACCCCTGCCAGTGGGTTAATCTGCATGTGGAATACCGTGAGAGCGTGATCGCCACAAGGCCCCTGCAAACGCTTTGAGAGTGCATCACCTATTTTAACTGGATTTCTGACAATAATCACGAGCAAAATTGGTCCAGTTATCATGACAGGTGTGTGGAGAATCACATTCACTTTCATATCGAGAGGTATTTACTTCACTGGGCCAGCGAGGAGAGATGGGAAAACATCATGTCCACAAAGACAATTCATCACACATTTTCCTGTTGATTCCTAGATGGAAACTGGAATACACCGCTGACTGAAATTGGCTGGCACCCAGGACACAATGGCAGCCTTTTCTGTAGACTGTCAACAGATGACCTTTGGATTACAGCAGCAGCATATCTCAGTCCTTTATTGAAAATGGGGGGCAACAGCTCCAACTCAGGCTTCACACGCGGCGTGCGCTCGAGGGTTTCAAAAAGGTACCTTCGGAGGCCGGGAACTGAAAGCTCTTTATACTTCAAATAGCGAATGTTTTTCTTCACTGGACCTGTGACATTAAATCGCACGGGATATTGTCTGGCGTGGTTGTGGAAGAATTCAGTATAGCTCAATCACAAAGACGACGTGCGTCCTCTTCGCCGGGTCACTCGTTCCTTTTCCTTCCTCCACATTAGCCTATCAGAAGCTGCCCCGTGTTGTTATTTCAGGTCTGATTTATCTGTGCGCCCCTGTGCCTCCCCACCTCCACCAATGTAAAGGCTTTCAGGGGGTTGCACATGGCATTCCCAAGAGGCACTCTTAAAAGAATTATCCCCCCTCCCTTCAGTCGGTGCTGCCATCCGTGGGAGCCCTTTCCCAACGGCTTCTCATGACCAATAAATGTTTCTTTCAATTAAATCAAAATCACAAACTGCATACTGTGTAACTGTAAACCATGTGGAGATAGATGATACACGGAGATGATGCCCGTTGGTTTCAGCTGCCTCTGCACAGGAATATTTATATCAATAAAATATTCGTCTTTCCAAATAGTTCTGGGCGTCACAAAATGGGGACAACTGACAGGTTTGTACCTCTTTAACCGTTCATCCAGGATGGCTGAAAATACCCGCAAATTAAAGCTGATGAAAAATCAGTGGGAAGAGGAACTGGATGTACAAATCTCTGACGAATTCTGGCCAGATTTCTTCAGACAGGATACACGCCTCCTCAGTTTGCTTAAGACGTACAATTAGAGTCTGAAATTCCCACCTGCCAAGCGCCAAATGCTGGTACAATTTGTCTTTGGCAGAAAACTCAGTAAGGCTCACCCGCCACACGGAATGCCCCGGGTGTAAAAGTCCTCGGCCTCTGCATGTTCGCAAACTTTGACTTTTCTGACCGCTCACTGTGCACGCTCCCTGACGAGCCAATCAAATCAAACCGCCTGTAACACTGATCTACATACATAAGTTTTAGTTTTTCCGTCTCGGCTGTATGGACGGTTGAAAAACCTAACATTGGTTGAAACGGTGTGGTGAAAAGGTGAAAAAACTTGACTTTTATAATGACTTATTTTTTCGGTTTTGGTTTGGTTTCTCCATCTTTTATCAAGGCGCAAATCCTGTTTGCATGTAAAGTTGATCTAATCTTACAATCTATCAAAAAATAGGGTTATTTTGTGTGTTATGTGAAATGCAAATTGCAGCGGAAACACTCCTGAGCCAAATATTTATTATGTTAGCCCCCGTCCCACATAATAATAATAGGAGTGTAAAAATAAAACAAAAATAAGGTTTGTTGATGTTCAAAAAACAAATACAGCTCAAGGAAATCACTCGCACATTTGTACAAGCACAAAGCCACTCAAACCCTTGCTGAGAATTTGCAACCCCCTCACGCCACCCACACACAAAACACAAAAGGACAATCAAAATATCAGAAATCACAGCAGAAAATTACACGTATAGAGCTGCTGTTGGACAAGGAGAAGGGGGGGCGAGACTCACTCTGTTCAGCAAGTCAATTTCCTCCTTCAGTTTCCCAATGAGGTCGTCTTTGTCCTGGTGGGCCTTCAGCAGCCTCGCATTCTCCTGACGCTCTTTGGCCAGCTCCTGCAAACACACACACAACACACACACACACACACACAACACACACACACGTGCACAGTGGGTCTTTCAAACCACAAAGCTCAAAACCAGAGGGAGGCAGAGAAATCGGTACTCAAACTTATCCATATACATGAGCGAAGTCACACTAAGGCATAATCAGGAAGTAGATATCTAGGAATTTACTTGGATCAAAAGCAGCTAAGCAAAAACGGACCCAGTAGTTACACCAAAGATAGTCGATTGAACATAAAGATAGTGGCTTTCCAACACGACTACATCACAGTAATCGTCAGGTGGGCAAACCACAGAGCAGACAAAGCAGCCTACAGAGCAAGTGTGGTTGTGTTGTTTGCCTTTCCCGGTGTCAATGGGAAAAAATGAGAAACTTGTTGTGATGTTGGAAATATTCTCTGTGTGCCGCGTCTGAGGACAATATGAGCCAGGTTTCTGAAAAGCCGAAACTGTTGTCCTCATACTGAGCAAAATCGCAGCGCTGTGATGATAGTTGTTTGCAAAAAGGAACGTTTCAAAAAGCTCTCAAGCTTCGCCAAAGACATTCTGTCATAACTGTCAATTTTTACTGAATGAACGCTACAGGACTGCAAACGCTCCTGAGTCTGCTGCAGCAAACGAGGAGCTGTCTGTAACGGGGGAGATGGATTAGCCGGTGGCATCAGGTTGCGGGTGCCAGGCTCTCACAGTTAAGTCCACAATCCGTCTTTTTCTCCACCATCTTTGGTTACACTGCAGTGAGGTGACGAGACAGTTTTCAGTCTCCTAAAATGTGGCGCCTCGCTGCACGGTGACAGCCTGGTTGCAAAGCTCGCAGGGCTTTAACGGCAGCAGGTACAGGCTGCTTTATCGAAAAACATTTTGGTAATGAAAGCGACTATTTTAAGAGGTGTCAAGACCCAGGCGGTAATGAGCGCCGCTTCTGCAAATGCCTATTTG
>OMLB01019194.1:0-14777 GCA_900302555.1 Myripristis jacobus
CCTGGAGCAGTTGTCATGGAGATAACACCCAACATGATGTAAGCGGTTCCCTGATTATGTCTCGCAGCAATATTCTTAATGGATTGTTCAATAAATGATGATTGCTGATGCACTCAGACCATTTGATGAAAGGCTGCTGTTTGACATCTTGGCTTGTTTGAAGCACACGGCTTCATCTGGAGCTGATTGAAGATGACAAGGGCCAGCACCACTACAATGCTGTAAAAGCTCTTTGATCTAAAATGATACTGGCCGTGGACTGCACTGCAGTACCCTGGTTAGTGAAACTAACCACAGGCCACTGTCAAAACCTACTGAGGTTGTTGCAGTGTTTCACAAATAATGGTGTAGCAGTTTTTGGCTACATCTCTGCTGGCTCGTGCAAACGATTAAATAAGGACACATGAACCTGCTTTATTTTTTGACTTAAATGTTTGTTTACTGCAGTGGCTGCTGAGTGTGGCCTGAGGTTAAGGTTGGAGCTCATAATAATAGTTCAAGTCTGAGATTTCAGTCAGAAATTGTGTGTTTTTATGACTGTGCGGGAGAGAGATTTACTCTCAATAACTCATTCTGTGATGCTTTTCTGAGGGTTCTTGCATTGGCTGCAGTCATACCAAATCTGGCAATGCGGCGCGTTCCCTCAGGGGTGTGCGGAGGTGCGGGTGTGTTTGTTTGTGCTCTTGAATGTAACTGCCATTGCACAATCAGAAAATAATGTTTTATTTCTCTGATTCACTCCTTTTCTTCTCACTACTGCCATTCCCTCTCTTCATTCACTCTCTAGCTCGATTTACCACCGCTGCGCTCTCTCTCTCTCTCTCTCTCTCTCTTGCTCACTTGTACTCTCAGCTCGTTCACAGTCTCTCTTTTTCTTTCTCATCTTTTTAACATCAGACAAAAAAGGCTAACCTACTTTTAACAAAATCAAACTAAGAGAAGTGTCCTCCCCATGTTGCAGTAGCGTCTTTGTTCACCCTCATGCTACAATGCAACATGGCATCTTACACCTGAATGCTGGTTTATATGATTGGCCACTGCAGTATGACATGGGATTGCCTTCTAGAAAAAGTTGATTCTAGTTCAACCTCTTTTCTGGCTGTTTTTTTTTTTTTTTTGAACCCCATGTGGTATGCACTCCTGCAGCCTGAACACACTACCCCAATCAAATGAATGGGAGGACTGGCATTTTTCTCACATGGTTGGATTTGGTCTGAATGCAGCCTTGAACATCAGCCTAGAAAAACTTGGTCTTTGCTTTTCACAGCGAACTTTCAGTAAGGTCACGTGAACTACGGCCACCAGTGCTGCTGTATGCCACAGTACTTGGTGTGTCAAACACTAAGAGGACTACAGGTACATGTAGACATCCTAACTAAAATTTTGTCTGCATGTCTGCAAATAAGGGTCCACATCTTTTAATAAGAATACAATTTAAGCTTCAGTTGGAAGGTATCATGAGACTGAACACACACACATGCACAAATGTGTAAATATAGTGGACTTTAATGGGACTGTTTGATGTTTGTAACTCTACAGACTCCCCAACAGAATCAAATTCATATGCATACACATGGGGCAAAAATGATAATAAACTAAAGCAAGTACTAAAATACATAAGGAAGAGATATGAATAAAAAATACAAACAAGAGAAAATACATTCATAGGAAGAAGATGAAGAAAAGATGAAACAAAGTCACATAAAAGCAAGTCTATCAAAATGCATCTTAAGAAGTGATTTAACTTAGCAAGACAGGATGTTCCACCGTCTAGGAGCCCCAGTGGCAGGAGTACAGCAAACCTGCTGTTTTGAGTCTTGCCATGCTGACGATGGTAATGTGAGAAAACTGTGGCGAGCATTCGGAGATGGCAGGACATCAAGAATCACTCCTAGAGCGAGACAACAAATGAAGCACTATCATCATGTAAAAAGATGTGCCTTTGTTAACTATTAACCACTTCACAAAGCATATCATATGTTCTTAAATTTACGATTCTGACTACATACCATGTTTACAAGTTTCCTGTCATCAGTTATTTAAACAAGAAGCCAAATCATCTTCTTCACAATGCTCATTTTGTGTTTTCTGAGGTTTTTTTCTGTTTGTTTTAACAAATAGCACATAAATGCATTGCTGTTTGACTGTTGATACTGAAGTTAATGGATATTGCAGATTCTCAACAGAGTGTGAATGCACCAGAAAATGTTTGACCTTTCAGTGCAGTCCAACGCTTTCAACTAAAGTAAAATATGAGTAAATCTGCAAAGCAAATTTGACCAAAAAATAAATAAATAAATAAAAATAGCAAGATGTTCAAAGGAATGGATTTCTAATCTGAAGCAAGTATTAAACACAGTCAGAAGTGGGCTATGAGTCAGCTAACTTGTCTGCAGCTACACCCCGCAAGGCCCCTTTTGGAAAAATTTATACACACACAAAAAAGGAAGTGGTGGAGGCCTGGGAGGAAATATGCATGGTTTAAAAAGTGTAAGAAGTTAATATGTTGCTCCCTTAGTCCAGGACAAACCTTGCGTCAAATTTTTGTGGTGTTACACTAATCCATTGGGAACTTTTTGTTGTATACCTCACCAACTGCCACATGACCCAGCGCCACAACCACTATAACACTCCCTTTGGGCCAGGGGAGGTGCAAAAAGTTAGCTACATCTTTCTTGACCCATGACCAACCTTTGTACCAAATTTGGTGGAAATCTCAGCATCTGTTTGAAAGATATGCAACTCTGTAACACACAGATAAAAAGACAAACGAATGCACATCAATTCATAGTCCTTCCTCCCTCTGAATGGAAATGAATGGCTGCCTGGAAGCTGAGAAAAATGCAATTAAAGATCTAACAAATGATGGTATGTTTTTGAAAACAGTATTAACGAAAAGCACATGTGCAGTAAATGGGCTCAAGCATGTGCCTTTTGTGCCAAAGCCCGTGTCTGTCCTTTTCCAGAGAAAGAGTCTGGTTTTGGGAGACGAGATAAATTTGCTTGCGGTCGATCGTCACCCCTCTGTCCTCTGAGGAGACCCACTGCAGCGAGGTCGTGTCCCTGTGATGTGGCAGTCTGCCCGTCACACCCCCGGTTGGCCAATATTCTCACAGTCCCCTTCACACACCTGCCACACAGCAACCCCAACACACACATGCACACACACACGCATGCACTTCCGTTCACACTCTCCCTTGCTTGCACCTGGCACACACAGGGGCATGCTGGGACCTTAATTTGGGCCTGAGTTCTATGTAGGGAAAACACCCTGCGATGCCTTATACAATATGTACCAGAGGTGAGATCTGATGCACAGAGTTGCTCCCTCCCCTGTGTCCTTATTCCCTTAGCTGCCCGCCCTTATCCTCTCTCATTTATCCCTCATTGCCTATGAATTATTTGACGTTCAGTATAAGAAATGGTCCTCCTAACACCTCCTCTGGGATATGAATAGGCCCTGTCATGTCACTTCTAAAATAAGCAACAGCTCCTAAATGAAGGAGCAGATTTTTCTGGAACGGGAGGCAGCCTGCGTCTCGGTCATTGGGACACAACCTCCCTCAGCTCCTCTCATCACAGCCGTCGTCATCATGGCCATAGATGACCCCCCCCACCCCCTCCTCCTACTTTCACAAACATGGCTGAACAGCGGTGGCAGATTGGAATGTGACAGCTTGGAAACAGCTGAGTGTGAAGCTGAGCGTCAAAAATTAGCCTCTTGTCAAAACAGATTTGAAGCTGCTCCAAAGATTGAGATGGGACATGTACTTGAATCATATAATCTGCAATAACTCTGTGTGTGAGTATATGTCAAGGTCATGTGCAGCTCAAGTGGTTAAACACAGCAGTAGGTGTGGATTCGTTTCCCACTGGGATCAATCATATGACCAAAGGTGTAAAGTAACAAAATACATCTACTCAAACACTGTACTTCTATCAATTTTGAAGATTATTTTTTAGGGCATTTCTGCTTTATTTGACAGTGACAATAGAGAGAGACAGGAATGCGAGGGATGGCAAAGAGAGGGAAAGGACTTAGCTTTAATATGTGGTCCTGAGCCACCAGGTATTGAGTATTGAGGATATCCGTGTTATTAGACTTAATACTTTGATTGCATTAAATTCCAGAGGCAAATATTTAACTTTTTGCTGCACTACATTTGTACGATGGCTCTAGCTGCAAGGGTAGTTACTTCGCAGAACTAGCTTTAATATGCAAAACATAAAATGTAGTGCTTTGCAAACGAGCCAAAAATACAGTTAGAGCTACAGCATTAAAATACTTCTTAGAGATTAATGCATCAATAATTTAACACTCTGAAAGGAACCATTCATCATAATGGCTACTTTTAATTTGCATATATGGAAGCTCATTTTACTGCTAACGCTTCTATACTTTTACTTGAGTAAAATTATGAGTGCAGGGCTCATGGTATGTCTACTTTTCCTTGTGTTAAAGAACTTGGTACTTTTTCCACCTCTGAATATGACAGTAAAAACACTGACAATCAATTTATGAAGAGCTTGGATAAAGTCATTCTCCAATAAAACATTTCAGTGAAAGGACAGTATATTTCCAGTGGATGAGCAGTTTGTTTTTCTGAAATCTCATTCTATCTCATTTTAATGCATTCAGTCTATCAGTCAGTGATGTGTTTCTATTCAAGACACCTTCACCCTCTGATCCGTTTGCACAGTTGTCACCGATTGCCACTAGATGACAGCATTGCACATACAGTGTTTGACTCATCCTTAGATTGTGAAAACAAACAGCCTCTGCAGGCGAGTGTATGAACACCACCTCAGGCTCGGCTTAACAGCTCATAACATTTTTATTGATGATTTAATCAGACATCGAAAGTGCGTTTGTTTGAAATGACGTGGATTCTGACAGTGGATGGAGATCATAATAATTCTGTTGCAGCAGTTGTGTATAACGTGACATGAAAAGAGGGCACTGCATCACTGGCTAAATCACTTTCTCTTAAATCTGAACAGTCAAGTGGAAGATTCACAGTTTTCACCACAGAGTGAACGACGATCTATGATGTCCCCCTTTTTCCTATTCATCTCTCGTTTCCGCTCTCTTCCTCTCCCTCACTCACATGTACACACACACCTTTGTGCAAGGGATTTACCAGGGAGCCTGATGTGACGTCAACACGGCAAGAAGGGGGGAAAAAAAAGAAACAAACAGTATTGCCATGGAAACCTATCTCTCTCAGTTTTTTCCTCCGTGATCCATCCTGGATCTGTGGACATGATGCTGTATTATTGCACACTGACACGTACGGCGGTGACAGTAAAATGTTTGTTTGAAGAACGCCTCGGAGATCGACTCGGCCCTTTAACTGTGATGACAGGCTGCTGCATAAATCTCCTTTTTAGCCTGAATTTGAATTATGGCTTTGCATAAACACATTTATTGACTGACTGCATGAATTTCAATGCATTGCAATGCACAATTCGCAATGCACACATGGCGTTTCCATAGGAGCTTTTGCATATGAGCTTCTAGGTACCCCAATACACATAACAGTCAGGATGAGCTGATTTTCATCAATCAAGGGGGATTTCATTGAAATTTTAATGAGTTTTTTTATGTATGTCAAGGTCATTTCCATCAATATCTCTTATGGTTTTGGCACAAAAACATGACAAAATCTAATTCCAGCTTTCTTTCATTTGGATCACAAGCCTCCTTTGATGGGGTTGATATATTAGATCACCCCAGAGAAAAGCTTTCTTTAGATGTATTATCACCAAGATAGACTGAAATGGTATTGTAACAGTTTTTTTTAATGAATTTACTCTGAGATTAGTGGTTTGGATGAGGTTGTGCACACTCTATGTGTGTGTACAGCATTTAGACACTAACTGCTTGTAATAATGAAAGGTGGAAAAGGTGGAAACATCGTCCTGTCGTAACAAACCTTCTGACAGAGATTACTGTCTCCTTAAGTGAGGATTGCAGGTCGCCGTTTCCATTTATATGCTCGCATCGCGTCGATCATCACCTGATGGCTTCGCTTCAGGGATTTTCACTTGGAATGTGTTGTGTTTGGTCTTCGCTTTGATTTATTGAGAAGATGAGTTTTGTATGTGCGGGTCTAACTGTATTAGTAAAAATAATAGTGCATTCCTTTCATGGGTTGTAAGAGTCCTCAGACCCTTTTTAAGTAAAATCCCACAGATGGCCCTAATTGTACAGCAGCTCAATGATGCATGTCTGCCAATCCAAACACTGGTTTATGACTGGGGAGGGGGTGGAGAAGGGGGGGCAAGGAGGGCTGCAATGTGTCCAACATACACACCAGCCTCTTAGCATGCACACACGCACACACACACACATACATGCACGCGCGCGCACACACACACACACACACACATGCACGCACAAGGCTAGGCAGGTGCTGCCTGTCGCTGGCTCTCGGAGTGTTTACAGTGCCGTATGAGGGGGGATCCTGGGAGGCAGCTATTTTTAGCTCTGGTTTCATCATTCCCCTCTCTCCGCTCTGCGTGCAGCTGCGGACTGGAGCTGCATTCTAATGAAGAGACGAGATGGCTGTAAAACACTTTCTGCCAGTTACCCCGAGAGAAACTGACAGTGGTTTTAAAATCAGAAAAACAGCTCGAACAGAAAGGAATGGTGACTCTGCTTGCATCACTCTTGTATTTTAAAAAATATAACATTTGTTTGCAGGATGTTTCTCAGTAATACTGCATTAAACTGCGCTAAAAATATAGGGCCTATTTAAATTTGCCAGACATGAGATTTTAAGGGCAAAATGCACTGTTGACCTGAGCATACAGTTAAATCCATTTCAGGCATTGCAGTGTGCTAATGGTTGTTTGGGAATGCTAACAGCCAGCTGTATGCTACAGCAGCAGCAGTGGTGACGCCTGCCAGTGTTTCCTCCCCGGGTTGCCACAACAGACTCGGCGTGGTAAGCATCTTGGCCCTTCGCTCCTTGACATTGCGTAACACCCTCCATCCATCAGTCACAAACACAATAGCACAAATGGTATCAACAAAATGAAAATGCCACGGTGACAAGGGACGCAGGGAACACCATCTTCACAATGTGGACGGCACTGCTCAGATGTGGTGTGAGCTGTCTTTAGCCTGCTCTTCTTCTCTCCCTCTCTCTCTCTCCCCCTCTCTCCTCTCTCTCTCTCTCCCTCTCGACCCTGGGAGAACACTGAGGGAGAATCCTCAGGAAATGAGATTTGAACCAAAAGACCTCAGCCACCCAGTCATTCCTTCCGGGCAGTGTGTATTTTTGGAATTAGTTGAAGCAAAGCAAGTTGTAGCATTCACTTTGAAGGGATATTGTCATGGAGACAAATGGCAAAACAAGCAAATAATGGAATCAGGGGTTCCCGCAGAGAGGCCTATTGTTAGCCCTAACTCAGTGGAAAACCGACATGTCTGTGATAAACTGGTGTGTTTTCCTTTCTTCACCCTCTCGTCTCGGTCCTCGGGTTCCCTCGTGTTTTTATGTAACTGGAGGCATCTGTACTTTTCTGAAATGTCACAAGACTTATATCAAATGGTAGTTACCATGTCTATTCTTGGAAACCTAAACTGAGTTTCCTCCACAGAAGCTCAGTGTAGTTTGTTTAAGGAGGCGGGTTGCATCACAGCGATGGAGACCTCGGTGAGAGAGTGTTCTCTCTTCGAGCTGAGGAGGCACGAGTTGAGACAGATAGATGGCAGACTCTGGGCAGGCGCTGAAAGCTAAATAGAAGCACGACGTCTTCGAAACATGTCAGAGATTTTCCATCATGTAAGAGAAAGCCTGGGTTTCCTGCCAAAGCTCTTTCTGACTAATGCCCATATGGTGGGCTAGGAGAGAGTCTTTTTTTTCAGAGTTTGTGCCAATTGTCTTGGTTGCCCCTCTCCTTTATCTTACCCCTGCTGATATCGGCACAAGCCGGAGATGTCAGGGCTCGTTTTGCTGCCATTTATTTTTGTGCACTAAGAAAAACACCTTCCAACTGACTTGAAAATGGAAGTCTCCTCCAGGAAATAATCCCTCAAAAAACATGTCATCTTAAAAGCCTTATTGTCAGATCTATGTCTTCTTATGTCTACACTGAAATCTGCATTGGACAACAACCACAACAACAAAATAGTTCATATTAATGAAAAACCCAATTACATGCGTTGTAAATCAGTTAGGGAAAATCTAAACTAGATGAGGACAGTAAATATGCCAGAAATCTAAATGAATGTTGTTGTCTCCTTTGAGAAAAAACAGAAGATTGCAGTCATTTGAAAAAGGAAATGTTGAATGAAAATCACAGCAAAACACTCTTCCTATTTCCTTTTGCCTCCTCCCTTCATCTCAATAATCGGATATCAATTTCTGTTAATATCCTGTCTTTTGTTTGCTGATTACCCTTCCCTCTGTGCTGCAAGATGCTCAGTGATGAAGCCTCGTCTCTACCACGAGGATATTATGATGAGCGTTCGTATCCTCTGAGGTGTCGACCGTCTCCTCGCCATACTGAGCTGAGCAGAGGATGGAGAGCGCGGCTTCTGGTTTATGTCCTGTCTCCTGGATATATCTGGTGCACTCCTCTTGTTTGACTGCATGTGAATTTGATTTAGTGGGTGCAATGATGTGGTAGGTTAGGGCAGATGAGTCAGACGAACCAAAGAGAAGCCCACTGTGTTTATCTTAACTTCTACAGGAAGATGAATGAAGGGGTATTTCACAGCGTGCAGCTGCTCAGCCTCCTTCATACCCTGAACTCGCCGGATTCTGTCAATAATATGTTAATGAAGCCTCGTGCAACACAGGGATGCACAACAGCCAGAAAGACTCATTTACATTATAGTCTAGACAATAGATGTGAAGCCACTTATCTAAAAAAAAAACAAAAAACAAGACCATTATGCTCCCTCTATCCCACACACACATACACAACAGATTAATGTCCACTCCCAGAGGAGATGGGAGTCAGGGGGTAATAGTAGCACCCTACATCGCACGCTACTCAGTGGGTGCAATTACTCTGACAAGGCTGACAAGGTGAGGGGCCAGAGGGGAACATGGCTCCCGTGTAGCGCTGTTTGTCAGCGGGGAAAATAAGATAGCAATGTGAGGCAGTGATGACTATTGTGTGTGTGTGACGGGAGATAATGGCAGAGGCATCGCTGCTTTTCATACTGCGCAGCACAAGGAAGCCCGGGCTCGCCAGCAGGGTGTCACGCTGCAATCACAGGGTTTGTCAGCTTTGGTTTTGCACCTTGAAATGGGAAGATTTTGGACACGTCAAAACCCAAATTACCTGCTGCACTGGTGAAAAGAAACCAGAATGATTATGTTGCAGAGCTGCCAGTAAGCCTAAATGTTTGTCTCCGACAGGCAGGGGAGAGAGAGTAGACGGGTAGATGTTTCTCACATGAGGGATCAGGTTTGTACACGAGTGGCACCCTGTCATAATATTAACCACATGTGGCAAAAGAGAAACATGGGAGTTAATTACAGAGAGCTGAAACGTGAGGGAGAGGCTGTTTCTGTGTAGAGGGACACGCCACAGACAGTGAATTTATGCTCTTGAGCAAATGGAAAATATACAGCACTCCCTGTTGGATCAATATGTAGGACCACAGGCGGACTTGGGGGCCCAGGGGTGGCATCTGCCCCCCTCCCCGGTGCCCCCATGTTTGAAAAAGCATGGCTAAAACACCCTCTAGAGTGCGGAAAAACAAGAGGAAATGTGATGCAGTGCTGCAAAGGGTGTCCCTACATTTGTGAGGATGTGGGAAACGCGATGTGCTGCTATAGAACAGGTACCCTTACCATGGGAGAAACGTGAGGTTCCCTTGGTGCCTCTTTGATGAAGAAAACTCAGAAGATGCCCTTCCAAGTGAGAAAACACCACGGAGTGCCCTTGAAATGGAGAGAAAAAAAATACCAGTGGAAAAACAAGAGATGCAGCGCTCTATCGTCTCCCATTCAAGGTGTCCTGCGGGGCCGGCTTTCCCAAAGTGAGGCTGTGACAACTGTCTAGGGCTGTTTAAAATGTGTTAATACGCTTTAGGGTGGAAATTTCCTTTAATGCAACAGCATAATGTGATATTCATAAAGCAGTATGATAGAAAAGTGAACGCGGTAAGTTTTAGTAAAGGATATGATTATGCAAAAGAAGACCAGTTGGAGTGAATATTCATTATAATCACAACCTTGTGTACCAATACAAGAGGGGAGCACTTCATCCTGCTGCAGCCCGCTCAATAGCTGTCGTGACAACAGCCCAGCAGCAGCGACTGATTGCAGAGCAAAAGCAAGATTCAATCAAACAGTCCGTTTCCACCTCATCCAGACCCTTATCCATTCTAATAAAACCCCAAGAATAGCCGGGCTAAGAATATTCAGAACAGTTTGTGTCTTTTTGTCTTCTCTTTAAATGGACAGTCCGTGAAGGTTTCCGGTCAGTAGCTATAAACAAGCCCCCAGATGTTGTTTTAAAGGTGGCATATCAGTCCTAATGAAATGTAGTGAGACTGTGGGGCTGAGCCAGCAGGGATGAATGCAGTAATTTATTCTCTTGTATTTTCTCTCCCCGGCAGCTGGGGTAGGTGGCACAAATGGAGCATTTTAATTAAAAACTGCTGAGACACAGCGATCCAGGAAAAAGGCTTGGCAGCCGGTGACAAGTCTTCCCATTCCTACGGTGTGTAAGCAGCACGCCACGACGCGCCTCATTCAGTTAAGGAAAACCAATAACACAAACTCAATTACTATCTTTACATGGAGCCCCGAATTCTCTCCAAATTCTCCAAATGTCTGCTATTCTTGTGACTCTATTTCGGTCTCTTCATTAAGAGACTCCACTCAAAGATATTGCGGAGGAAAGTCTCCAGCAGGTGTTTCACATCAAGCCTTTGACAGACAGAACAAGAGATTTAACAGCAGTTTTATAAAAATGAGCAGTTTACCTCGCCTCATAGCTGACATTTCCAAAAACTTTGAGGCTAACTGATGTACAAATTGATCCATTAAGTAGAGTTTATATTTCTCTGGACCTGCATGAGCATAAAAAATGATAAAAACATTTATTTTCTGTTGATGGGCAAGACACCTCAGAGTAATGAGGCTGAAATTTTAACTGTGTGGGCGTAATTTTGAAAAACTGCCTTACTGTACCACAAGGCTGGATATTACTCTCTGATTTGACTGCAATGATCAACCAGCACAGATGGAAATGTGACGGTGGGAGTGACCAGAATCACTGCACAATATTTTTGCAGTGAAAAAGGGACCATGGCTACAGTATCTGCAGTGAGCGCTGCAGCGTCTCACCCTGGGCGTGAATGTGCTAACCTTGGCATCCAGTCATCTGACCGCTGGTTGTATCCGTCTCAGTGAAAAGAGTCAGTTCCAGAAAGCTGAGTTATATTCCAGGGGGTGCAACGTGCAAAATCGACAGCATTACACTCACCGCTGACTAAACTACAGCTGGGCTCAATCACATATTTGGATTACAGCATCGATGAGACAGAAACAGTCACATATCGAAGTCCAGAGCTCTCATGTTACATCCAAACGCTGCAATCAACCACATTACCACTCTCTATTATTATTATTTTAAAAAACAAGACAAAACTGTTATGCACACAATATAGATATGGACCACTGGAGTTACTGTAATAAATGCCCAAGTAAAAGCCATAACTTTTAACTTAATGGCAATGAATTAAAAAAACAAAACATACAATTTACACATTCAAAGCTGCAAGAATACACTCAGATTTCAATTCAAAACAGCTGAGCGCATCATATTCATCTCCATCAAGCTCCACATTTGCATCATTTTTGAGGCAGAAGGTGACTTAACATTTTGCAATGGGTGCTCATAGTTCTGCAATTCAACAAAACAGATTACAAAACATTTCACATTTATTTACCCAGGAACATTTATGAATGTGGAACTTGACTATGATTATGGAGATGGGAAAAACAAAGCTTGCACATACTGAGTGTCGATGCAATATATCGACACTCCATACGTTCATGCGTGCAGTAAGACTGTTTTTCAATGTCAAATATTCAGGAAAAACTATTTAAATGTAAGTTCACCTGAATGAACTGGATTTTGTACTAATATATAAAATATATTAAATCCAGTGGGGTTTACTGGGACAAAATCATCATTGGGGTATGTGGCCTAATGTGTGTCCATGTCATAAAAACATATGAGGATCCCTGCCTTACCTATCCTTATATTTCTGAAGTCAGGACAGTTGACCAGTATTTTTAATGTTTTTTTTCTCTTCTTTGGATATGCTTCAGAGCGCATCTATTAACATGCATCAGGGTGTTCCCCCGTTGTAGCCCGGAGTCGTGTACACATTGTTATGCAAGTGTCCGCTGAGGTGTCAGGCAGCCGGCGAACCTCAGCCCACCTCTGTAACCTGCTGCCAAATCCAGGGAGATTACCGTCGTTATGGTTACGCGAAGCTGCTGATATCATCAAGCTGAAGTTGTGCACTGGTTGGACAAAGACGGGCGGCGTGTCTCCCCTCCTTATTCACTCTCCTCGCCCCTCCCTCCTTTCTTTCCTCTTTCCTTCACTCTCCACTAAGAGGCTGAGGGAAGCCAAAGCTCATATCATCATCAGTGTAAAATAAAAAGAGGATATGGCTTTTTTTTTTCCTTTCATCCACTTTCAATGCTCATCAGCAATGCTGTAAATCACGATCAGACACATTTTTTTTTTTTCAAGGCTCAAATTTCCATCAGACTTCCCTCCCCTTTCAGTAATTGGTTATCTTGTCTTCCACAATGGGGCTTGTAAGCATGCTAATCATGTTAGAAGCACAGCTTTTGGGCTATGGCGAACAGTACATTAGTGTGTTTACTCCCAGCAGCTGGAGCACATCCACAACTAGGAGCGGAAATGAAAGAAAATGATCTGGGATGATCATATAAGGCTTTAGGACCACACTAATTAGATTACCATTCAGTTGGGAATTCACAAATTGCCAATTGCCCATTTGGGCTTGTCTTTTTTTCCTATATAGCCCACTGTTTGTTTGCTGTTGTTGTGGAACAGGGTCAGTCTCATTAGTCTCACTGAAAAAAAAAAAAAAAAAGTGGATTACTCCAAAACATATTTGCAGGGCAAGGGGGATTTGGCTTGTGAGATTATGAGTATAAATCTGATTTTTGCCACCACTTGCATATTGGTAAATGCAAGCAGTAGAAGATACTAACACCTCCAGCTGATTGTTCCAAAAGGATTTAAAATGAAAAACAATGTGTGTTTTTTGTATTTTGTTTTTTTCATTTTAAAAATTCACTAAAAGGTTATTTAAAAATAATGTGAATGAAATTTTGCCCAGTAGTCCATCAATAAGAAATGTACCTGGATAAGTGATTTTTGTATATAATATCTTGAGTATTAATAATGTAAATAAAAAGGTATACCTACTTTCGAACTGTCTTGTAACACTCATCAGTTAAACAGGCTTTAAGTGTTCACCACTGGCAGGATGGATGATAAAAAAAAAAAAAAAAAAACTCCTGACAGAAATATGAGCTGTGGCTTATGATGTTGGTCTTAATGGGCCCTTAGTTAGCTTAATGTGCTGCGTATAATGTGATGCCTGGGAGAAATGCTTAATGTCCAGTGGTGTGTTTCTGAGTGTGCTGATTGCTAATACAGTATGCATGCATGCATTTATTTCTGATTTATTGGCTCACTTTGTGTGTGTGTATGTGTGTGTGTGTGTGTCTGTACCCTGCACAGCTCTGTGTGTCCTCGTGTTTGTGGGCGTCTGTGCAAAGGGGATCGAGATGTGTAAAAATGGCAAATGACTGATTTGAATGTCAAATTGTTGTAAGCACAAAGGTCTTGGTGACATTTCCCTTCCTGAGCAGAGACCTCCCCGCCACCAGGGAGCTTCCCGCCTTCATTACAGTTTTGCCCAGATGTCCAGAAGCTGCTAATGCCACGCTCGATGCCCACGCCTCCACCCTTGACTTCTTGCATGTGCTTTCCTCACTACCTTTCCACATTAAAGAAAAACTGCAGCTCCTCTCTTTACACCCTCTGAGAAGGTGAGGTGAAGACAGGTGAGTCATGCAGGTGAGAACCCCAGGAAAAGACTATTCACATTTTATTTGCACCTGATAAAGTTGTTTAACCTTTTCCTTCAGCCTCCATTCCTCACTGCCTCTAAAGAAGTGACCTGCTCTTATTGAATTGCCAGGTGCAGGCTAAACTCAATAATTCATCAGACTTCTTTTAAAAGGCCTTAAAACGGTGTTTCAGGGAAGTAGAGGAAATGTTTATTAAATGCTACAAGGACTCATAAAGAATAGATGATTTGGAAGGAAAGCAAATTACAAACAGGCTCAAAATTGTCCAGACCTGCGTCCCGATGACATTTTTCCTCCACACGGTACTGACTCGGCTCCACTCTGCTGCACCTCGTTTTACTTTTCGGGATTTTGTTTTCCAATACAGACAGTACAACCTCGTGGTGGTTGCTTGCGGACATGCCGACTAGTTTTTTTCCCCCTCATATCTTCCAGCCCCCCACACGTGCTTTAATTTCCAAAAATCAAGATCAAAATCAGAAATCAGAAATCAGAAATCAATCAAGACCAACTTGAAATGGCTGCTTCACATTCACACATACGCTATATTAGTGTAATTGATAGATTAACTCATAAAATTAAGGTTTTACTTGGATAGATTATCAACTACCGCACAACTTTGACGAATGTCTTCGGCATCCACTGTGGGAAAAG
>OMLB01019196.1:0-12578 GCA_900302555.1 Myripristis jacobus
AGGTGAGCGCAGGACACTTTAATCAAGGGGCCAAAACATGCCAGACAATTCCCCCCCGTGTCAGTGTGTGTGGTGGTGGGGTGAGTGGATGATCTGTGCTCGTGGGTGTAGACATGCGCATGGTCGTGCACACA
Organism: Myripristis jacobus; assembly: GCA_900302555.1. Classification (NCBI taxonomy): domain Eukaryota; kingdom Metazoa; phylum Chordata; class Actinopteri; order Holocentriformes; family Holocentridae; genus Myripristis; species Myripristis jacobus. The sequence goes on from OMLB01019196.1 coordinate 135, forward strand.
GTGCAGCGTGAAAGTAACTAATCACATTTACTCGTGTTCCTGTAATTTAGTAGCTTTTTGTTCACTTTTTTAAATAAGCAATTATTTTTGAATCAGTGATTTTACTTTTATCTCTGCACATTTTTTGCTGAAGTGTTGTACTTAGCTACATTTACATTACAGAGTACAAATCTTGTTGACTCTCTATAAACAACAGAAACTGGAACATCATAAATGGACAAACCAGAGCCTTTCATGTTTTTTTTTTTTTTTTTTCCAATTAAAGGAGTCTAGTGTAGTTTGAACTTTTTATGCTTGTCCTTTTAGAATTGCGTGGAAAAGATTGCATCTCATGAACTTATTGCTTAGTGCATTTAAAGAAAGCTACTTTTTACTTTTACATAAAAGAGACTTTTACAATATTATTTCTTTCACTTGAGTGCAGATTTCTTTCTGCCACGTAATGTGTGTGTGTGTGTGTGTGTGTTTGGGTGTTTTACACAAATGTCAACATTTCAGAAATCTGTAATGATGTGCTGGCAAAGATCCTTGGCCTTTGTTGATCAGTAATTGCTTACAGTAATTATCATCAAGCTGGGACTTAAAAATGCCCAGCATATTGTAACCTTTGATTAAGCACTCAAGCCTGTTTTCACTTTATTCTGAACTTTCCTGATCATGCAGAACTCAAACCGCCGCTGTTGTTGTGCTCCCTATACCACCGAGGCAACATGATATAGTCGTTGTATGCTAAGAATACGAATGGCTCCCTGATGATTATATATTCAACTCAACCTCCATCTAATCAACATTTATAGTGTCCTGCCTGTGGAATTACGCTGCCCTCCACTAAATCGACTCTGCATCATCACTTGTAAACACTCAAGCATTTTAAGATGGAAAACTCTTCCTGCAAAGTGCCATCAAAGCCAGCGGTGTGTGGGTTCGAGTGTGCGAACCAGCGTGCGTAGTCTCATAAAAACTGCTGAGCTGGGCTCTTCATTGCAATCAGGCGCTGGTCTCAGCTCATATACTTGTTTGATGATAACCGAAGATGGAGGAAGAGTGATGGAGCTCTCCAAGGGACCGCAGTGATAATTTAGCTCGGGGAGTGGGTGTGAATCATGGTGCAGGGGTAGGGGGGGGAAGGCTGGAGGTGGTGGATGAATCATTAGGGTGAGGGCAGGGAGGTGGAGAGATGGAAAAGAGGGTAGAGTCCCTGGGGACCTAGATCCATCAGACGGCACTGCTGCGGCCTCGACTGCAGCATCGACCCGTAGGACTGCCGCCCAAACCCCTCCATCTTCCTTTCTCATCTCTCTCCTTTTCGTGCTCTGTCAGTCCTGCTATTCCTCTACCGCTCTGATTCATAGTAGTTTTCCCTCTCCCTCTATCATCAGACATGTCATTCCACATCAGCGGCCTCATCTCTCCCTTCTCCGTGGCTCTCCTAAGCCCCTGTAACTACAACTGTACCTTAGAATGGCAAATGAATTTCCAATCGGAATGCATGCTCTGACCCTCTCCTCTCTCTGCTGCCCTCCATCTTTCCCCCCAGGCAGCTCATTCCACCTCTCCTCTCGTCTTCCCTCCTCTTCTCCATTCCCCCATAGCCATGCTAAACTCTGATGGGACTCAGAACAAATTACTCACTCCCGCAAAAAAAACAGAAAGACATGCAGGAAAACATAAAAGGAAGAAAACAAATTGTTTCAGCTAGTTGACTGCCATTTTGCATGACTATGTTGACATGACTAAGAGCGTGCACTCTAAAACAGAGACCCAGACTGCCCTACTTCTCCCAGTGCAATAATCCATTACCAGCAACATCCACGCCTTTTCAAGAGTTTTAGTTCCCCAAGGCTTTGACTTTGGACAGGCAGAGGTTAGAGGAAAACAACCTGAAAACAGCCTTATCTCCCTACACACGAATGTTTGTTAAGGCTCCCCATTAAGTCTCCCCCTGAATTTGCATATTAATTGCATTTTGGTTCTTCTTCCCTCCTTTAAGGCTGCTGTTTATAGGTGCTTTATTTCTTTGAGAAGACACAGATGTCCGCGGGGAGCTCACCTGCAACAGAGGACAAGAATTGAATTCTGCAGGAAATTGCTTTAACTTGTGTGTAATCGAATTAGAAACCCACACACACCTTGACTTGAGGACCTGGAGGCTATGCATGTATGTGGATGCATATACACATACAACACAGATAACCACACACAACACATACTCAATAAACACAGAAAAAAAAGCCTTCTAAGACCAGCCCTAAGAAATGAACAGTGTACTACAATATGTTAATTCAGATGGATATTATTTTCCAGCTCCCTCTCTTCCTCGTTCCTCTTACGTCTTACAGATTTTCCCGTCCTCACTGCCTTTCTTCTTGTGAATTGTGTTTACTGCGTAGACATCAGAGTGTGGTTTGGCAGCTTTCTAAACAAATGTTTGAAAAGATGTGAAAGTTTTAATGACTGGATTGAGTAGGGGATAAAGGAACAGCTGGAGATTCTGTAATGTAGTGGCTATTCTTATCTAGGAGAGGTAGACTCAAGCTGTCTCATTTGAAAGCAGCGTTGCAGTTTTATCCATACTTAAGAATAACAGGTGAACGAGCATTCTCTCCTCCTTATCTCCAAAACAATGTGACCATATGGGACTTATTTGAATATGATGTACTGGATGGCACCCTCTATGTGCGATATCACATTATGCATGGGAGGCCTATTTATTGTTTTCAAGGTAATAGTTTCATTTCAAAGGATATGACTCACATGGATTTTTCCACAAGCTTGGCTGCAGTGATGGCACAACATTCAATAGAAAATAGCAGGCAATGATAGTGTTTTAAATGGTGTGCTCATTATTTCGATTATTATCCATCGCCAGCAACAATATTTGTGATGATCTGTATCTTGAGCATGGCTGTTATATTCCTGAGATACGAGTAAATTCCTCCACAGGAGACTTGGTTTTATGGTAATGGTCCTTCATTCGACTGAAAATCTAATGATCTGCACTCAGCCCATCGGAGTAACTCAGTTCCGGAGCATTGATTTCCTTTGTGTTGCAGATTGATCTGTGGCCTGTTAGAGCTCAATATGTCACAGCCTCCCTACAGGAGGGCCGCAACACAAAACAGATGCCATAACGCAGAATAGCATAGAAAAGAATCGAATATACTGAAGGTCACTGTCCTTTGAGGGCTGAAAAAATGATTAAAAAAAAAACCCAAGTCACTCATCTTACTAGAAATGAGGTACATTATTGAAAATGAGAAGGAACAAGCTCATACATGACATCAGATTTCCATTCTGACATCACTCCAGTCGCTCTCCCTTCTAACATGAACATTAGTATGGCCATACCATTAGTATGACCATTAGTATGGTCGTGTTAGAATTAGTATGATGTGTATGATGCTACGCCACTGGCCCTAATGCTTCTGCCCTCTTTATTCCAGTGTGGATAATAGCCTGGGAGAACACTGAGACTCATTATGGCTCCCAATGCAGTGGACCACTCCCCGGTGCCCCCTGAAGCACCACCCTTGCCCTGTGGACTGAATCCCTCTAAGGGAGATGCACACACACACACACACACATACACAGACACATTGAACCCTGTAGCCACTCCATTAGGCCATCCACTATACCACGCTTGTCTTAGCATGTGTCTGAGTCTCGTCAGTGCTAATGTAGACCGGGCACAATCCCCCACCAGCGTGTGTGAGAGAGATAGAGAGAGAGAGAGAAAGAGAGATCAGTGTCTCAGCACTACAACGTTTAGTGATGGAGACAAACAGACAAACGGAGACCTTGCAATGCAGTGCGTGGCGCGCAAGAGCCTGCAAGATCATGCACGCATGCACGAGTGCGTGTGCGATTCTGCAGCGAGTGTGTTTCTATGTGATACGCGTGTATAATGTGTTCTAAGGGGTTCGGTAGGCACGTGATGGGACACACAGGGCTGCTCTCCCGCAGATGCAATTAGGCTAAATGGGATTATGCCTATCACATTTCAGACAGGCTAGGCCCCACAGCCACCTGGGGGAGAGGGTGATGGGTGGAGGAGGAGGAGGGGTGATGAAGAAGGATGGAGGGAGAGAGGGGAAAAGGGGGTGGAGAGGTAGAGAGGGGAAAGATGCAGAGAGAGGAATGTGGTCCCTTAGAGACAACATCCAGTGTAGCTCTACTGCAGGCTCTAACAGAAAACAGTGATGCTATGCTGAGGGAGAAAACATGTCTGGCTTTACGGCTCTGGACTAGAAAAGGTTTAGGACACTGGGGAATATAAAAAGGAGTCCTTATCAGATCGTTCTACACATTCCCAACCCTGCATACAGTGGCATTGAATGTTGTCTCAGGACAGTTGTGATGTGATGTACTGTAGCTATTTCCATCCCCCTCACCACCCACACCTCCACCCCCCACCCTCCAGCTAAATGTCAACATCAACAAAGAAATGGACGGAGAGGGGAGGCTGACATTTTCACACCGGGTGATTCTGTCCATAGATTCTCTCCCATCGAAGCGGCACTCCATTGAACTGCGTGGTCACAAGGTGAAGGAGAGGAGCTGGAGGATGACGAGGGCCGGTACATTGTGTTCAGCAACTGACTGTTAAGAAATTAAGAGCCTTTATAATGCCTTTTATGGAGTGAAGGTGCAGCTGACAGGAAAATCTGGATTTCTGTCTCTATGCTAATCGTCATGTATTATCTCTGCCTTCATGTCTCCGTGCCAAATGGGTATACAGTTTCATCTTTTGAGGAAACTTTATATACAGCGACGTGGAACTTATGCATAGTGGCCTTTTTTATTTTCTACTCAGGTTTGAGAACTCAACCCAGCAAATAACAGATATCAGGAACAACAACTGTGATGACTTGAATTAGCAGGGACTAGGGACTAGTTTACTTAGCCACTAGCTAGTCTCCTGTAGTTCCTTAGATTAACTATACTGGCCCAATATATTGCTGTAAAATTGAATTTGTCCTATTGGAACAACAAATACACTTAAAGATAATTGCATGACTGTGTCAAGAAACTTAATGGGAGGGTATACAAACAAACAAACAAACAAACAATTAATGCATAAATAAACTCTTTGGGAGGGTATACAAAAAGTGTTTAATTTTATTTTGTTCTTGTGAAATATTTCATTAACCTAAAATAAGGAAAACATGAATATTAAGGAACATAATGACTATAGAGTGAAATACCTGAAGCAATCAGAGGGACTTCCAATGACCAAATAACAAGAAGTGTGCATGCCCTTAACAATAGGTGTAGTTTGTCTGTAAATGGGGTGTATCATCAACAAAGGGAATGTTGCCTCAACAATAACATAACTTTTTTTTTTGTCAGCCAGATGACAATGGTCTCTTGATATTCAAACTTGAAGTTTGAATATCAGACAAGCCATCTTCCTTTTCTAATTTGCCTTTCCAGGTCCAACTTGTTTTACCACAAAAAAACGACCTGAATTCCAGTAGACTCTGCACACTTCTGTACAGTTCTCTCTGCGACTCTATTGGGTATCATGTTATGCTGGTTTCTATGTTCTTCCACTTTACAACAGTATTACACCAGCACACCAATAGTCTATGCTGCATCACATAATCATTTTGTAAAGTTTATTTTATCCCTATTTTTTCGGGAGATGTAGCATTGTGAATCTTGCTCTCAGCCAACTCCCTCCTCAAACAAATTTTGAGATCTGCTCATCCCAGAGTTCAGAGTCTATGGTGAGTGGGAGTGACTGAGACAAATAAGGAAGTCTGGGAACAAAATTCATTTTAATTGCCTCTGTGCTAGAGTTTAGGGAGGGACCACCTCGCTGTCTCTTTGAATTTAGGATTTGTTGGATTGTAATTTGCTTGGGTAAGGTTTTGGGGCATTTTTTGGCAAGAATTTTCCACTTAGATAAATTTTGCACTCTGTATTTCTTGAAAGTATGACATGGAAATGAATGGGAGAGAGAACGTGCACTCTCAATTTCCAAATTCCTCAAGTAGGAAAGCCTCTATAAGGATCCTCCAAATAAATTAAGACATCATCAGCAAACAAGGCCATCTTGTGTTCTTCTCCCCAAACAGATGCCCCAGCAATAAGCAGTTTGTCTGTTTGTACAAGGGCTTCACTACAGAGTGTAGGTGATAGTGTGCAACTTTGCCATTTTCAAGACAAAAGGTATTAGTCAGCTGACCATTTATCTTTGTCCTAGTTATTAATTAATGTTACAAATATGACCAATCAACACCATAAAACTGAAACTATGTGGCACCCAAAAGCACACTTGTTCCTTTTCTCCTAATATTTCTCATGTGTGTATTGTTATTGTTGTAACATTGTCTTGATGCTGTCAGTGTCTGATAATCTCTGTTTGGTACTCATCGATTGACCAGATGTATAAGTTTGAAATTGTTAAAGGTAGAAGTATGAATGCAGGAATGTTGCACGCCTCTACTGACGTAAGGCAATAGCTGTCACAGTTTTCTATATCATCGCCCTCCTTTGGGATAATGGATAGAATAACCTCCCTTTATGTCCATGGAGCTTTCCCTGCTGTCATAGTATAATTAAACTATGTCAAGATAGAGGGTATCAAATCCTCTCTAAATGTCTAATAACCTCTCTGATGGGAATGCATCACTTCCTGATGTTTTATTGGCTTTAAGTCTAGTATTGCATTTGTCACTTCCTCTGTAGTGTAATTTCAGATGTGAGCATGTTTTTTTTTTTGTTTTGTTCAACAGTTGATGGTATCAAGAGCATCAAGATTGTTTTTCGCTGTGGTCTTATCACCTAATGGCAGTGGTGTTTGCATTTTTCTATAATTGCCGTCAAAAAACCCTCCTACATCAACTGGATCATGGTATAATTGATTTGAAGGAAGATCTCTAATCTTATGGATTTCGTTTGAAGTCTGCTGTTTGTGCAGCCATCTTGCCAGTGGTATAGTCGCCTTATGTCCTGATTCATAACATGTCTATCTCTAGCTCATCTTCATAAATCTCTCTACCTCATCTCTATGAAATTTATGAGCTTTTTCTCTCTTTAATATGTTGTAAAGTGTATAGGACTTGTACAGCATTGTGTCATTGCTCCAAATGCCTAATTTCTTAAGTCAGATATTGAAACAAGGCCAGTTTTGCTCATGCTGACAGGAAGAATAAATTTCCCCCAAATCACAGCTTTCATAGCAATTATTGGATTGTGTTGTTAATTGATATTCTGGCATTCGTCTCCTCATAACATTTTTATCTGAACTATCAGCCGTATGTTCATAGACACTATGGAATGAAACATATCTGCAGTCCCAGAGATCCATTTGCTAAGAATACATTTTTCTATGGGACAAACTATTGTTTCTGATTCTCACTGTGCAAATAATGTGAATCTTGATATACAATAGTGGGATGTTTTTGCTCTTCCAGGTACAGTTTCACACCTCAGATGTAAACTTGGAATGACTGCAGTTAGGATTGGAGGTTTATTTGGGATTTAAGTAAAAGGTTTTTCAGTTTAGCAGTACTGTATATTTTCTGTAGCCTAAAATCCCATCCAGTGTGAATTGCATCACCACAAGACACACAGGCACACTGAACACAGTGACATTTGAGCTAGTGATGAGCCCTCCTCACCTACATGCACCTCCTTGGCCGGGAAGCAGGGGCATCCTCCCAGTCTCCCATACTCACTGTCACATTAATCAAAAGAGATGTGGTGGTTCCCAGCTCTCCTTTTAGTCCCCTGGTGCCAGCTGTGTTTGGGACGGGACCTGCCTGCCCCTCATCACACACGGTCATTGTTCCCTTGGCCTGGTAAACACCAGGCCTACTACAGCTGTTCAAATCTAGGGTCATAAACACACACACACACACACACACACACACGCACACACACGCACACTCACACATGTGCATGCAAATATATACACACATATGCTACATATGCACACACGCTCATGCACCAGACCTGAATCCACATACAAACACAGCCACAGACCCACACACACACACACACACTTTGCATTTTGGCACATAGAGTCATATCTATTATGAGAACTGAATGGGCTGGTCCGTTATATATATTTGGAAGATTGAGAAGGACAGCTTTGTCAGGTTTTAGTTTTTGATGTCAGGCATAAACCACAGTTTGCACCCATATTACTCTACCACTGTAAGGTGAGAATCCTCATTTGTCTCACTATTCTCTTTCAGGTCATTTTAGAGAAGTGTCATAATTTCCCACATGCTGTGCCCCTCCGGTATGGAAGATTTAAAAGAAGCCCCTGTGGGTCTGAAGAGTGGGCATATAAATTTGTCATTGTGAGCAAATAACTGTCTGGGTGCAACTGGACGTTTCTTAATGATGAGGAATTAAACAGTTGTGGCTGACCACTGAGAGAGACTACAATATGCTCCTGAACACAGGGGATGGAGAACTGAGAGGGGGGTAAACTGGAGAACTGTGATAGGATACGGCCCATTAATTATTGAATTCGCTGACGTTATGACAAATGGCGTTGTCCTAGCCCTCGCTGGCGCCCGTGACTTTTACAAGGCCGGCTGGACAGAGGCTCAGCATTTCTACTGTTAAACCTCATATGCAGGATTTCAGATCTATCCTGCCTTTTTTTCCCAGACGCAGATATTTTTTCAGTCCACCTGCAATGTGGCTGAATATAGATTAAGTAGCTGGAGAAAAGTACATCTAAGCTGGGGTCCTTTACACTATTGCTAAAACTGAAATCTTTCTCAAGAACCTCCATGCTGTTTTGGAAAGTAGAGAGAGAGAGAGAAAGAGAGAGAGAGAGAGCTTTAGTACTTGAGTGAGCATGTATTTACGTTAGAGTAAGTAAGCCAATGTGGGAGTCAGTTACACCTCCATGCTGGGTGATTGGCTATGTGTGGCCAGCAGAGAAGAGAAAGGCAACAGTGTGCTGTGTTTGTACTGTGTGGGACAGCCTCCTGCTCCTGACGTGCATGTGGTCAGCTGAACCCTAAGGAGGCATCCAGTATGCATTGTGGGTAAAGATCTGGAGGCTCTCACCGTGTTTAGAAAACCTGCAAATTCTCCGCAGAGCTACCTGTCCATGCCGCGGGCACTTAAGAAATAGCAACATATACCTGCACCAGTAAATCGTGTTATTATGGAGTACTTCTATAGCCACCATTGTCCAGGCAGAGTGAGTGTGTGTGCTTGTATCTGTTTTCCCATTTGGAGAGAAAAAGAGAGAGCGAGAGAGCCCTTGGAGAAGGCTGTGATGTGCTGAATAGAAATAGTTCTTACTTGCTTCATTTAAAATAATACCCATTACAGCTATTAACCTTTAATAGCAACAATATATCACTGGAAGAAGGAAGACTGCACCAGTTCATCTTTATCACTACTCTTAATATCCTGCAAAAACTGTAGTGTTACTTATTTAAATTACTAAACAACTGGATAGCACATACTGAATAATGACTCCCTTCATGCAGGACACCTATAATCGACTGAACTGGTGTTGGAATAATAGCACCATTTATGAGTCAAATGTATGGTGGTAAGTCACGGAGTGTATTTGTCTCTTGTGGTGTTTGTCTGTCTCAGAATAGAGTGACTGTGAGGGAGCCGGCGTCTGCAGGTCTTATTCTGTGCTAGCTATACCAACACTAATAGCTATCCCTGTAGATGCAGCCTGCTGCCAGCTGCTGCTCTAGCCCTCTGGAAAAAAGGCTAGCAATTAGACCTTGCACTTAAAACAAGGTGAGTCAGGACCTTTTAATGGTGCACTATTTCTGCGCTCCCACACATGTGGCTGCTTAGATTTTAGCTGCGCCAGAGAACTCCTCGGCACTGAGGCGTGGAGGTTACTATGTCCAAATGACTGAGGTAGTGGGTGGCACAATAATGTTGCAGAATTGTTCTATAGGAAATAACTTTTTGTGAAAATGAAAGTGGTTGGCACTTTCACCCCCTGCTGCAAGCAATTTACGAACAACGTGCTGTCCAAGTATATTTTTGCATAGGCTTCTTGTACATATGTTTGAATTGATATGTTTGCTTGCACAGTAACATTTCCTGAAGTAAAGAACAATTGACAATGTTTCCAAAGTTCCCTCAGTGTCTTGAAACCCACCAGTGAGGTAATATTTGACCATCTGTTCCGTCAGGTTGTATAACTGCTGTAACTGCAAAAGTTGCGGAGGACCAGTCTTTATATGTAGTCAAGAGGCAACGCAAACATCCAGGACTGTTTTGAGGCAGCTTCAATACAATATGTTTTATAACACTTGCCACACATTAAGGTCACAAGGGGAAAGGTAGTGTGCAAAGGTGCTCAGCTGGGAAATTCAATAGCTGACATTATGTAGCAGTGTACCATTACTCCAGTGGTAGCTCTGTACTGACTGTTCTCTCCCTGGGGTTTTATTGTCTGGAGGGGTGTGGTTCACTTTCTAATTTTCTTCTGCCTCTCATCTCAGACCTTGGTTAGATGACAGAGGATAGCTGCCTGTCTGTAGAGTACTGCACCTTATTACCCTGGACCTTCCTCTCTTACCTTGAGTGTTTAGAGGCTGTAAGATAGAGAGCCTAATGCAATAAACACACAGACACACTCTCTTTCTTTCTCTCTCTCTCTTTCTCTATTTCATTCACTCACTCACACACACACTCACACACACAGACGCACACTCACACATACAACACACCCACACATGCACGCATTCACAGGTGCATTCCCACATGCACGCAGTCACACACCATGCAGTGGCCACATGAACATGAGCGTGGAAAGAAATGATTTACTGTTGCACAAATAGAACAGCGTAGGCTGAAATAAGAGGGCTAATATCCCTGCTATTTCCTGCTGTTTCAGTAAAAAAGATTGGATTGTACCACCTCACATCCACCCATTTTCATCTATCGTTAATACTGCCTTTCTTGTGTTAAATGTGACCCTATTATGGCAGAACGCAACACTAAATATTTTCTGCCGGAATATGTTTAAATATAGACTCTTTCAAACTCTGGAGATCAGGCTTTTCAAGGAGTGGCATTGACTGAGAAAAAGAAGGCCAATGTTGTCTCTGTTTAAACGCGATGTCTGCCAGTTCCTTCCTCAAGTCATGAAACGTTATTCCTCTGGCCAAACTGGGGAGATTCACAGTCCATCCCTACACTGTGACAGATGTAAAGGCCATTGGACTTCGACTCTGGTTGGCCAGAGCAGTCAGACTGCCAGCTGAGGAGGGGCTATGCATTCATGATAAATGACAGCCTTCAACCTGGCCAATCTAAATAGATTATCTTGGCTGCATCCTTCCCCGACCAGGTGCCCATGTGTAAAATGGACCAACTATGTAAAAGCCATACAGTCACCTGCTGTATGCTGCCTATTCATGGCAACATGGACACAGGGAAGGGACAACGAAAACTGAGCTCATACTTTAATTTATTTATTCAATCGCCAATGGTGCAAAAATCTTGTGATAATGGAATTTAGCAGTTTTATGGAAAGTGCATCATCTTATTCTAACACTGACCAAAATAATACTCCGTTGCTTTAACAGTTTATATTAATTTATTATAATTTTGATTCATCATTTTATCATATGAGTAAGGACAGTGCAGTTAGGCTGGTGTGTTTTTTTTTTGTTTTGTTTTGTTTTGTTTTTTAAGAGATGTCTTGACATGTCCCTCAAAATTGCTTTGTTTCAGTCGGCCCTAGAATATCACCAATATGCAGTCCATGTTCCTGTGTGCATGCATTTATGTGAGCGTGCATGGATGCATACTCTACGCTCATGTGTGTCTGCAAAGAGCTCTCTGTCTTTTGTTCTCCAAGAGATAAAGAGCATCCGCTGCTCAGTAACAAACACATAAATATGCATTAATCTGTTCTGGTTGGGCGAATTTGAAGAACTGTCAAGCATCAAATGTAAAGGTCATGCTTTGCTTGCTGTAAGGGAGGAATCCTGGAGACCATGGTTAGGGCGCTATTTGAATAAACTATGCGAGGATTTACAAGAAGTAACCTTCAGGGGTTAAACACGCCCCTCCCTCAGCCGGGGAATAGCTACCATTATGAATGCTATCTATCACTAACTTCACTATAGATCAGACCATAGGTGTTGTGCAGATCATGATAAATAGTCGGTGGTGAGAAGCAATATGGTTTTTATTGGAAGTATATTTTGTGCTTTCATTCACTAGAAAGATTAATAGGTCAAGCTATCCGAAGATGACACAATTGCATCACAAAATTCAATCCCTTTATGTTAATGCAGTCTGCTTTTTTGCATAATTTGCACATTGTTTATGAGATGTATCAACACAATGAATAATACTGTGTATGAAAACAGTGTGCACAATGGATTACCATTGAATTTTGAACAAAGTGCCCCTACACCACCCCCCCTCCTCTCTCTGTGTAGCATGACAGCCGCGCCGAATGTGGCAGGTGGAGGG
>OMLB01019197.1:9047-19410 GCA_900302555.1 Myripristis jacobus
AGAAGTTGCTGCCAGTGCTGTCGCCGGTGATGCATGTCTACATGCACCCAAGATCGCAAATATCCTGTGTGTATGTGTGTGTGTGTGTGCTGACCTCCTGCCTGGTCTCCTGTAGCTGCTGCTCCAGTTCACTGACTCTGTGCTTCATGTCATCGACCCGGGCCAGGACCCTGTTCCTCTCCTCCTCCAGGTAGATCTGCTCCTGACCGGCTAACAGCTCCTCACACTGATCTCAGAGTGAGTGAAGAACACAGACTTTGCTATAACCTCCTTTGATCGAGGAGAACACAAATAATATGTACTCTAGCAGTGTGTGCATGTGTGTCCACATGTAGGCCTAGTAAATTGGTGTTTACTGTGGACGATGGTCCCACCTCTTGATGAGTGCTCTCTGTGCTGCTAGACTCCTCTCTCTGGTTTTCCTCCTCATTCTCTCTTGCCCTGTGGGGTCTCTCTCCCCCATGAAAAGGCATCCCGCCTCCTGTGTCTGTGCAGGGTCCTATAGCGCCCTCCTCGCCTGGCTGAGGGAACAGTCCGCTCCCCACCACGTTGCTCAGCTCCACGGCACCATCCTCCTGGCTGTATCCTGCGCACAGATTCAGGATTGTCTCCAGTCTCTGTCGCTCCTGCAGAACAGATCTGACATGTTAACATGGGCACCGACAGTATAGACCACATTGCAGAGCAGATTGATATGTCCTTGTGTGACATTGTCCCGTTTAGGCAGCTGTCCCTCAGCCGTTGGCAGGGGACATCTGTAACCCGATAGCGGGAGGGCCGATGCTGACATAGTTTGCCTCTCCAGAGGGGGATCATAATAACTTCTCTTAGGGCTGGTGCTGTTTGTGAAAGGAGAATCTTACAGTAGGACTGTAATACACGGCAGAGAGGGTGTTGGATTACGTCTGGAGCAGATTTCAAAGACAAGCTCATCAGAGGAAATTGGTTTTATCATGGTTGATGCTTTTGGCTCTTTCTTTTGAATTAGACTGGGGTGACAAGAAAACAACCGTGTGACATGGGCCCATTCTGGTACCTGACTTATAACTGACTGGAAAATCAAATAAATTCAGATTACTATTCTGACAGCGCAACAATATACCAAAGACCACAGCTGTCGTTTTGTTCTTAATTTGGGATTAGAGATGCTTTAAATGCTCATTTTAAAGCCCAGCTGCTTCTTCTATCCTGATTCTCTTCTCTGTCAGTCCATTGTCTCCAATCACTCTAGGCAATTGGGTGCTTATCCTTTTATCTAGCAAAATAGCAATGCAGTTATATAATCATTATTCACATTGTACCAAACGGCTATAATACCTCATTAGGAATCTGCCAAGACCAAGAAAAAAGGTCCCTGATGTGCTGATCAATGCAGAACTGTTGTTCCACCAGTCACTGTTCCTCTGGGCTCTCTGGCATTTAAAACATCCATGTAGTTAAAATAACCTGCCATCTCAGTCCTAAACATAAGCTACAACTACACAATTTACAGCTTAGACAGTTGTTTATCCTCATGCTGTAGCTTTAATTAATGCCTTGAATGATAACTTTTGAAGGCCCCCAGAGAACACATATATAATACCTATAATTAAGGAAAAAAACAAAAAAACAAAACTCCTCTCCAGCATTTCCTCTGCTACAGTAACTACTGAAACTTTTTAGAATTCAAGACTTGCAACACAACTGGTTCAGGAAATACAGATATCATATTAATAGTAATAACGATAATCAGCAGTAATAAAATAAACGAATCATATTGAATTCTCCAAACAATAAATTAAACACTTGCATTACTTTAGCCACTAAAAACAGTAGGACCCCTTTTATTTCAGTACCTTGGAAATGCAGGTGCTTTGGGTAAAAATGAAATAATTTTAAGAGAAAAATAACGACATGCTGAAGCAAGCTTATTCAAATTCTATCTATATTCAAACACCATCTGAAATGATATGGACAGTTTAATATGTTCTTTGTTCCATGTATCCATACTTTATCCTCTAAATTAACCACATCAAACTGATCTTTTAAAATTTGCATTATGTCATATTTTATGCTTATTATACCCATCAGGGTGGACTGATAAACCGGGTCCCCCTGAATCTGGGTCCTGCTGTGCCTCTGTTTGTTCAGATACACATACTTGGACGTGTAAAAGTGAATTTACTGTTAAATACAGACAATGAATTGTACATAAACATACTCTCGATATTACAGAGACATGAATGGTTACCAGTTCATTGTCTCTGAAATCCATAGGGATTGTCTTTTTGGAAATCAGTGACAATGGAATAAATGAGACAATGCATTTGATGTTTAACTGATTCACATTCCTCTCTGCTTTGTCATATCAGGTTATTGTTCCTGGTTGGGTATGAGTCAGTAACTATGTACATCACAAGGACTATGACTATGTAGATGCAAATTAATCTTAAAATTGACAGACACGGCCTTATACTGGCAGCTTGTGGCCTGACCCTGGTCCCGTTCCAGCAGGCTAATTCTTTTAAATAAATTTGCTCCATGTATCTCTATGAGGAATCAGCAGTGAGTACACTTCACTCTAAATAGCACTGAGGTACAGAATATATTTGGCTAATGCAAGCAAGGATGTGGGTTATCAAACCAGCCTCCTGCTCCTGCTACAGAGATGAACACTATAAAGGAGAGTCTGTGAGTGTGTAGTTTTTAAAATAGCTTATTTTTTAACAGCTTTTTGACCTCCATGTACACATGAAATAGGATATTACGCTGTGCCAATTATGGTGTACTGGACTGTTTGGATGGAAAGTCACCTGATTTAAGGCTAACCGTTCTCATTAGTGCTGGTGGACACTAGCACGATGAAAGCGTTAAGCCCATGCAACACGACCATTTGTGAGAGGGTAATACTGCAACTATCAGTGAATTCTTGTCAAATGACTGTGTGTGGAGTCTGCCCTTTTCATCAATGTTATGAACACCCAATAGACTTAATGTCCAGTCAAAAATAGGTGTAGGTGGACTATATGGCAAGCAGGCAGTTAACTTCTTCCCATTGGAATTGATGCTAAAATTAACTTTTCTGTTACACCTCTTCCTCCTCAGCTGTGCCCTTTACTTTTCAAGAGAGATAAAGTGCGGTGCAGCAAGCATTTTTGACAATCTCAGTGTGTATACTGTGGGTTTGGATTGGATCAACTGTGATAGAAAGCCCAGCATAACTGTGCCAAGTGTGCCAAGAGAACAATGTGCCAAATATAGAGCATTTATCTCACACGGAGGAAATCCTCTCTTTCTCTCTCTGATCTATACAACATGTAATTCTCCTTCTACGCCTCTGTAATCTGTCATTATAAAGAATCATAAAGAACCTGTCTAACAAGTGTAATCCTTAACAAGGTAAAATGGATTTCTATGTCCCCGTTTTTTTTTCCTTGGGCACACAATTCTCATGTGCAGTTGGTATTTGTGTCAAATGTGTCTTCTCAAATTTATAGAATAAATATTATTAATGTGTCTGTTGCAGACACCTGGAACAGACACATTATATAACAAGGAGGCTACAGCCTCCATAACAGTTTATGTTTGTGCATCATTTGTCTACTAGATTTGATTCTCCACCAAAATTGCACCTTAATACGATGTTTAACAGCCAATTTAGAAATCTCAAACTCTGACGTTCAGACAAGCACATGAATGCAGTTATGGAAAAAAACGAAAACTGTTTAATTTTCGGATATCCCAGATCCAGGTCACCACCAGACTGCAATCAACTGGGCCAATCTCTTCTCCAAATTTCAGCCAAATACACTTTTTTTTTTTTTTTTTTTTAGATATCTTGGCTTACAAGCAGAAAATAAACAATTGAAAACATAACCTCCCTTTTTGTTTACAAAGGTAATCACTTAGATGGTAGTAACCTCTTGAGTATCTGCACCTGAAGATAGTGGCATTTCAAAAGAGGGGAGAGTAACTTTGACGTAAACATACACATTCTGTATCTCCAGGCGTCAGACCCCTCCCTGGCCAGTTGCATGTTGTCACTACCTCTCTTATTTGCTACCAGAAACCTTTTGGTTCCTGAAATAGCCCGTGGAGATGGAAGGCTGGGAATTGCCCCCCTCTGTGGTCCCTTCAGCTGTCAGGTCCAGGCTGTGGTGGGGGTTGAGGAATGGTGGGGGGCTGGAGGGTGTGCATTGAGGATGGATAACAAGTATGCATGTTCTGGTAATGGCCCTATGAATAAGTGACAGTTTCCAGTCAAGAGAAGATAGTTTCGAAAGTGAATACCACTCCTCCTTTTTGATAAATGGACTGGTGAGTAATAACCAGTCACACCCTCTCGGCTGGACCCCAGACCTTCTAAAGAATGTACTCCAGCGTGCCACTTGGGCCACGTTGGCTTGCCCTGGCAGTAATGCCCTAGAGAGATGAACAAGTGGCTATATGCCAGGAGACGTGGTACATCAGTGCAGACATGATGTCTACCAGCAGTCCTTGTGCCACTTATAGTTGCAGAAACACTCACAGTACAGTGACCAACCATGACTAGGACATCGCCCACGACTGGTGCAATTTGCCCCGAGAGTCATCTTTATTTATTTATTTATTTATCTATTTGTGTGATATGCAGTGTCTGAGACATTGCTGCTTGAAGCGTAGAGACTTTTGGAGCTGCTAGTGGTGCTGTGTTGGGCCAGTCATTTTCAATTTGTGGATACTGGATATTAATGTAAAAGAGCATCATACAAAGGTCCATCAAATTTGACCTAGAAGTGTCTGAGAAATTGAGCATGAAGCTTATAGCCCTGTTGGCCTGGTGGTATTGGGACAATCAGATTTATATTCAAAATGCCAGACCCCAGTCTGTCAAAATCCATAATTCTCCCAAGTTTCGTCCAAAACAGGACATCAGAGGCTCAGAAGTTGCATGTCACAGACAGATACACAAAGGGACACATGGGTGAATGAACGGAGCCTAATCCATAGTCCCCTTCCTGATCTTTGATCATGGGGTACAAAAAAAGAGGACAAGCACAACATAAACCAGAGTAGTGAATGTATCTTGAAGACTGCCAGAACAATCCAAAATAAAGTCCTACTATAAGTTCACATTAACATCTAGAGATGAATCAGTTCATTTATATCAAGAGAAACTCTGTCAGATAAGTATATTCTCACATCGAAACTCATATCTAAAGTTGTAATTCCTTACCAGTTTCTCCATCTCCTGCTCACGGAGCCTCTCCTCTCTCTGCCAGCGATGGTATTCCAGCAGCTCATCCTCATTGTCACTGATCTCAGAGATGCTGTTCTTGCGTTCCCGGGTACGAGGCTTCATAAGACCGGCATCCCTGTTGGAGGATCCTGTAGCTGTTGCACAAGAAGCCTTCCTTTGGCTGTGAGGACTAGTTAGAGGAGATGAACCAGACAGAGAAACCAGGCCTGGGATGGTATTGGTCCTCATCTGCCTACTACTGAGCCCAGAGATTTGCGATGGGCTCGGTGCGTTCAGTGCCCTCCCGGCCTCCTCTTTTGAAGAGGTTGTGTGTTTGTGTTGGACCTGAGGGCTCTCAGAGGCTGGTTTAGCTGTGGAGGTGTGTGAGACGATGGAGGACGCAGAGCCCTGTGATCCAGGTGTCCCTCTGCGGGACATGTAAGGGCTACGTGATGGTGGTTCTCTCATGCTAGTGGACCCATCACCCATGGGACTGGGCGATCTTTTCTGGAGGGAAGAACCTCTTACTCGAGGGCTGGCAGGGGTTGCTGGGGACATTTTGGAACTTGGTCTTTGGTTAGAAATAGGGGTTGGACTGTGACTTGAACTACAGTTTTCTGTGTCCTGACCTGGCCCTCTGAAGGGGGGCGTTGGGCTTGATGTGGCCTCTGCTCGGATGTTCCTCAGAGGCCTCGGACTGCCCTGGGCCCTCTGACCACTGGTAGCACCACTTGAGGCCACTGGAGGAGAAGTCCGAGGGTGGGGGACAGGTGTTTGGCTGGCACGAGTGGATTTGAAGGAGCGGGCAGGTACTGGAGGGGTTTTGTTGCCGAGGCTCTGGCCAGAGAGAGTGGCAGTGTGTGTAACTGATGAAGGGGAGGAGACAAATGATGAAGTGTTTTCATAGATGGAGTCATCTGTCATGGCTGCTGCACTGGTTTGAGGAGAGTGCACTGTGCCATTTCTCCCATTGAGCACAGCTGGAAGAGGGGACTGAGGTTTAGGGTGCTGGGCCGGTTTCCGAGACCCTGATAATGATGATGCCTGGGAGTCTTTCAACACCAGAGTGTCTTGGAGGTCCTTTTCTATGTTGCTGGCCCTGGATCGTGAGCCTGGGTGACCACCACCCTCACTGGAAACAGATTGGTGGTTTCCATTCAGAGCACTATGGGTGTCTGAAAGAAAGAAGAAGGAAACACTTGTGCCTCAGCTTTCCCTGTGAATAAATGAAGAGGACAAGCACACTTAGGACAGGCACACACACAAACACACGTCTTGAGTACTGTAGTCTAGATGGTGATTAATGTCTCAAAGCCCTTGCTCTCTGTATGGATTCTGACCAAACCCAGTGGTCAGGATGTTTTGCTTCTCAGTTGTGCTTCAATCCTATAGGGATCTGGAGCTGCTAAATATAAAAGCGTTATACTTCAATCAGGGCCGACACAGGGCCGACGCAATCAGGGACTGGCCAGGAAGAGTGGGTCATACACACTGGACTGGGTGTGGTGGCTCATACTGTAGGTCAGATACTATTGATGGCCGAACCAATAAGGTCAGAGGAGAATGGATTCGAAATAGCATTGGCAGTGTCAGTTAAGGCAACAGTCATCACCACATGCAATCGCCCAGATAACATAAAATACAAGGGATCACTTCTGAATAACACTTAAAATCTCATTCAGCAAACTGAGGGAAAAAGAATTTTTGACTCCTCAACTCAGTACCTAAATATAATAATCCTCCTTCACAATAGGGTCACACCTTCAGCAAGGACCACTGATTTGAACGAACCGGGTTATTATTTAGGCCACAGATAATTAGTTCTGAACAAGCTATTTTTGCATTCTGTCAAGGACAGTTGCCATTTTTTTAGTCAGGCATGCCACAAGACATGATTCTGATTAGAGATGCATAAATCAAGAGTTAGATTGTAAATGTCTTTTCTTGGTAAACAAAAAGTTTACAGTCAGCCCCAATCAATCCCTCATAATCTCAGTGAGGCCTAAAAGATGGATATTTTTCATCATACATTTACGCAGACAAAATGTCATCCTACTCAAAGACCAAACACTCGCAGCTTGAAAATGTGATCCTTGGAACTCGAAAGGTTATAACAACCTGAGTGTATTTTGAAACCTACTGGCAAAGCATTTGTTCACAGCTGTTAATAAATAGCTCCCAAGAGTCGCTTGATTTCCCTCTGCCTGATTAGTGAAGCATTATCTATATTTACTCAGTATGAACACAAGATGTTAATGTATTTTGAATGTGGGGGGTGACAACAATTTTCAGCCCTCATCATAGAGTGAAGTTGTGCTTTACTGTATTATATAATGATGGGTTCTTTACCGGTATGTTGGGTTCTGCTGGTGCCAAGTCCGTGGCTACCTCCAGGCAGCATGCTCTTCATCTTCAGGGCCTCTTCTGGATGGTTGAAGCGGAAAAAGGCAGACTGACCAAAACACAGCATGCACCCTGCCAGGGGGAGAAGACCATGTGGGTCGCAAGCTGTCAGTGGTGTGGCACAGCTATCACCTCTTCACATTAGTGCCATTTGGGAGGAGAGGCAGCATGTATGGCTTAAAAATCATAAATGCACGACTACCCAAAAGATTAAAACTAATGGATGTATTGATGCTACCCACAAACCTTGATTTTAGTGTTTCATTTTCAGTACCATCATTATTGAAGGTTTAACTTCATCCAGGCATCTGATTCTGATTTAAAATTCATCACTGAAACAATTTAAGATCACAAAGGATTAACAAATAAAATATGTTCAGTATAGCTGCAATCAATTTGCTTTTTTCTACATACAACGCAAAAATAGATATATGCAGAAAAATGTCATAATGCTTGTCACATGGACTTTTAAACAATACCATCCATTTCAAAACAATAGAAGAAGGATGTACTGAATTCTTCCCTTCTTTGATGGTGTGAGTTATTGAGAAATGACTTGAACCAGGGTTCAAGAGTGAGAACGTGCCATAGTCCAGCATGTGTGTGTAGAAATAGGAATCCTTTATTGATAGAGCAAACTGATAGAGGACAAGAGGACGTTTGTGGCTCTACAGATTAAATAAGAGCTGCTTTATAGTATACTGTATGTCTGCTCTGGGAAAAGTCGTTGGTATGTTGCTGCATTAAGTAGGAAACCTGACCACTGTGACAACACCCTATACAACACACAACAACTGGCAGTGCATAAACAGTAGGAAGCTTTTAGACTGCCAAGCTGACACAAATTAATTGAGTAGTTTAACTTACGTGCACTTAACCAGTAAGTGAAATCAGCTGTTTCTGTTTCCCTGCATTTTCAGGGGCTTTCAAGAATACCTGGCACAGCTCCTGAGAGTCATACAGCAAAGTTTTGTCTCCAGTTGTGGGTATTCACCAGGTCCCCTCTCCAGTAGAGTCAAAAGGCCACGTTGGTAATATTGATAAAGTAAACGCTGCCAACAGCTGAGAATAACCCTTACAGTCCAAAATAAGCAGCTCCTTCTATTCAAAGGTTTTTGATTCAACATTTCATAGTAGTCCTTTCAATGAAGCAAAGCTTGGAGTATTCTTGCTCAGCAGCTGCTGCCTCCGCACAGACTCACCGGCTGGTCACACTGCTTCAAATGACATTATGGTGTAGCTGTTGGCAGGGACCTCTTGGAGAGGGAACTGAAGGGGGTGGGAGAGTTTTGCCTGTATGACGGCAAGTATGCATGCTATTGGAAGCACAAGGGACTGTTTTAACATTGTTAAATTGTGCTGTTCTCCACCGCCTCAACTTTAGTCACCTCAGCACTTAGCAGGACACAGTTTATCCGTGAAAGAGCTTTGGATTGTCATTCTTCAGTCAATCAGTCAAGCTGCCCTAATGCTTATTTCAAAGTTTAAACTCAGTGGCACCATTTTTGTCCATTATTATAACATTGATACAGTGAGAAGAACAGTGGTCACTTTATAGCATGTGATTGTGCTACCTTGGGTGAGGCGGACCGGCTTGGTGATAGGGAGGCCATCTACAGAGCACTGGTGTCCACATGGGTGCAGGGTGATGCTGCCTGCCTTGTTTTCAATATAGCAGTGATGGGGGGCGATGCCGGGACCCTGAAGAGGGATATCTGTCCCCTCACTGCCCAGTGTTGTTCTCCCTGCAACACGAGGAAACAAACATCTGAGCATCA
This sequence comes from Myripristis jacobus, assembly GCA_900302555.1. Lineage (NCBI taxonomy): Eukaryota > Metazoa > Chordata > Actinopteri > Holocentriformes > Holocentridae > Myripristis > Myripristis jacobus. Next base: position 18,426 of record OMLB01019197.1, read on the forward strand.
GACACTGGAGATACTTATGGACCTGCAAATAGCTTTGTGAAGTATTCTTGGGCCTGGGGTTCAAAGCCATGGGCTGAGAGGTGCTGATCTCAAAGTTAAGCCACATCGAGGTCATGGCCACATGGGCGGAGTCACAAATGGAGCTGGACTCAGCAAGTGGCTGAATGTGGAACAACAGGTGTCGGCCCCAAGAGATGTGTTTAGCCTAGTAGATGACAGGCATATAGCCAGAGGGGATTCATAAGGTTAAAGACTATATTAGATTTTCAAAATGTGATTATCAGTAGTACTGTATGAAATGTCTGTCTGAGAGAAATGATGCAGTGCAAGACATCTTGCAACATTACCAAAACATCAAAAATTTTCCTCACCAGAAACCACAGTGACCCACCCCACCACCACCACAACCACACACAAACACTCTCTCTCACAAAATAGCAGTGAACCACAAAGGAAAGGAAGCACAGAGAAAATCCCACAAGGCTGTGCTTCAGGTTTCCATTCCTCCAGGCCTCCACTGTCTGTCACCCTCCTCCCTCTCTCCCTGTGGTGTCTAGACAGATGGTGCAACAACAATCACAGACGTGGGTGCAGTTGCAACTGTGGTGCACTATGGCATCTATGACTGGAACAACACCAGTGGTAAGAAGGCAGGGTGTGGGGCTTTGTGTGTGCCATCATGTGTGTCTGCTAATAAGAACTGAAAACTGCATTTCTATTCAGTTTTTGCTGTCAATGCATCACCAAAGCACATGATTGCTCATGAAAGGACTATTTGGTGTTATAAGTAACTCTGGTTCAACAGAACACCAGTACAAATGACCATACTGCTCATAATGCTCATGGAAAAGCCTAAAGAAGGTTATCTAATTGAAATAGCATCTTTTGGAGTAGCATACAATTCCCTTTAACAAAAGCTAATAGGGCAGCTTATGGTTTTTTCAGCAGGATCCATCAAGTTGTTTCTCAGGTGTGTATAGGTGAA
>OMLB01019199.1:6917-18447 GCA_900302555.1 Myripristis jacobus
TGTGTGTGTGTGTGTGTGTGTGTGAGTGTGTGTGTGTGTGTGTGTGTGTGTGTGTGTGTGTGTGTGTGTGTGTGTGTGTGTGTGTGTGTGTGAGTGAGCTGCCTCGTCACCTGGAAGTAGTCTGAGCGTCGGGGCGGGATGACCGCGACGACAAGATGGCGGAGTATGAGGAGTTTCGGGTAGGCGAAAAGAAAAACAATGACTGCCACTTAGCTTTTGTCAACGTTACGACTCACAGTGACAGCTAGCATCACGTCGGCAAACAACAAGCCGGGCAGACAGGTTAACGCGTTAGGTTGCTGCTGTGTCGGAATGAGTATTTCCGTGATATATCGTTAAAAAGCTAGCTAGCCTCTATGCTAACAGTTTATTACTAGCTGTGGCAAGTTCGCCTACAGGTTCACTAAGCTAGCTAACCTGCTGCAAGTAGACCAAAACACGCTGCTTTGTTTTGCTTTCGTAAGTTACAACAACCTGAGAACATGTTAGCCACTACCGTTTTAAAGTCATCCTTGATTTTCTTTTCCTGTTTTACAGAATTAGAACTGTCATTTATCCTAAAAAATGGATGTAACAATGGCAAAAGTATGCATGCCATGCTATTGATGCAGCGTAAACAGTTAGCCAGCAGCTAACATTAGCTTACATTGCTAAGCATAACTAACATTAAATGCAAGGAGAGAGAATTTGACCTTTTGGCCATTTTATCTGTTTCTTGTAATGTGTGTATTAATAACTTGCAGCCAGTATTTTTGAACGTGACCAGCTCTTTCCGAAGTGAGAAAGCACAGGTTTGTGAAGTTGGTGTTGAATCGTTGCATCTGCCTCTTCTCCGTAGCGTTAATGTTACGGAGTCAACTCGTGTGGATTACTGACATGATTAACATGATCTGCACAGGACTGTGGTGATACTCGGGGGGACTCACATGACACATGGGTTAGAAACACATGACCTTATTTCTGGTTAAAGGGTTACAGTTGTATATAACCAAAAACTCATGGCTATGAAAAATTGCTAAAATTATTTGCGTTAAAAAAATAAATAAAACAACTTCTTGGAGCAGCTTAACCAGTGCTGTCTGTGAGGTTTCACTGAATTTCTTTCTCGGTGATGTTAGTTGGAAAGAGTTGGCCATGTTCACAGCTACTGATTGGCTTGTTCAAGGATTGAGTTAATATGAGATCATAACTTGAACGAGCGACCTGTTAAGACAGCTCTGCTTATATTGTGATAGGAGTTTGATGTAGCTGGACAACATTGCAGACCCCTAATATGATTTTATTTATTGTGATTTAAGTTTCTTTTGCTTGCTAATAACCATAACTGTGCCTTTTTTCATCCCCAAAGAAAGCTCCGCTTCACTGCTCACCATTCATCTGCTTTGTCATGTTCTCCATGTTTTTATCTAATGGGTCTTGAAATTATTCTCAACATTTTAGATGCGTATCGGTCACATATGTTAAGGAATTGTAAGAAAAAAGGATATACACGTAAGAACAATCCAGCATGGACCATATAACGAAGGGTCAGTTGGGGTTTCTTTACTTTTCTATGGGCTTTCTTATTGGGAACATGTTAGCATTTCAGACATTTCTTAGCAAATGAAATTGTGAATGTTTGTCTAAGTTGTCACAAGTCATTTTTCTTGCTTGCTTAAGGCTACTGTTAATCTGTATTGTTTAAGGATTAAATGACTGTTTTCTTTATCAGTTTTTGAAAGCCACTGGTGTTTTGCAGAAACCTTGAATCTTGAAAGTTATGGGTTTTGGTTTGTTTGTGTGTAGTTTACTTTTCCAAACCAAACTAATAATAATAATGGCTAAATAAATAACAGATCAGTGTCAAAACTGGACTACAATAGAAAAAATTCATCCTTTTCTTCTTTCATTTCCTGGAGATACATGGTTTCTGTATGACACAGATTATTTATTATCTGCCATATGTATTCCTTTTTGCTATTGATGTATATCTTCTGTAGTGGCTGTTTGTCATAAATTTTGCATATTCTACAAAGTAGGCTGGACTAGAATATAACTTGGTGTGAACTGGGGTTTTGCTGTGGATTCTGGTTGTGGCTGGTTCCATCTTTCATTTTTGTTTTTTTCACTTGAGCCTACACTTGCCTCATGTCTTGGTGTACTTATCTCTTCCATTGTTTTCCAGAGCATGGTATCAAGTTTTCGAGTGTCTGAGCTGCAAGTGTTACTGGGCTTTGCTGGGCACAACAAAAGTGGTCGTAAACATGAGCTTCTCCTGAGGGCTTTGCATTTGCTGAAGAACGGCTGCAGTCCAGCAGTGCAAAGCAAAATCCAAGAGCTGTACCGCCGCCGCTACCCCAGGATAATAGACACTGGTGTCTCTGAATTGGATACCATAAAATCATTGCTGTGCTCTGCAGAAGGAGGCCTTACTGTAGTGAACACAGACATCCCCATTGGCCAGAGTCAGGCCTGTGACTCAGACCTCAGCCTGTTGACTGGTGAATCGGTTGTGTTGCACAACACCAAAACCAGCATGAATCTACAGCAACAGGCCCCACTCATTCCCCCGGTCCACCCGGATGTGCAGATGAAACCTCTGCCTTTCTACGATGTGCTTGATGTCCTGATCAAGCCTTCAAGCCTAGGTCTGAGTCGCTTTTTTGCTTTGGTTTAGAGTTGAACCAGATGAGACTAGAGGAAACTTTATTGCTGCCTGTTGGGATATTGGGTTATTTGAGTGGCAAATAGAGTAGTATGCTGAGAAGACTAGTCATAGGATACAGCATACAAATATTGGATATAAACAGAGAAATAGAGCATAATTAATAACATGGCAGTATCCAACCAACAATTTCAAACATGCATAGTATTAGAGATGCACTGATACGAAATTCTAGGCGAGATAATCAGTAATAATCTGTTTGTTTAGGCCATTATGATATAGCAACCGGTAACATTACTCTTGTATTTGCAAAAAGTCAAGAGGACCGTAAAGGCTAACTCTTGGGAACCGGCAGTGATGCAGTTTATAGCATTTCAGGAAAAAATCTTGGTTGGTGTATAGTTAGAGAGACCCAGTTTAAACAAAAGGCATAATCCAACACGCAACAACTAGTACTTGTTTAAAGTAACTGTCTGATGACAGCCAGTCAAAATAGTTATACATTAATGAATCATAAAAAAAAAACTTACAAAATAAATGTTTTTTTTCCCCCTGGAAGGCAGAGCCACAGCTATTGTAAGAAAAGGCCCTACTTTATTGGATGTAATCATCAGCTGAAATTCTGTTATTGAACCAATTACAAGAATTTTCTAATTTATCAGATGACAATATATCAGTTATAACTTAAGATTGATATTAATAAATCTGCTGGGTTTGTGTAGCCCTCCTCTAACAGGTGCATCAGATAGGAATATACACGCTTTTTTGCTATTGAAGAAAAACCTGTATGTCTGAAAGATTATTCACCATGTTACAAACTCACATTACTTGTTTTTTTTTTTTCAGGAGCAAGTGCTGTGCAGAGGTATCACCAAGAAAAATACTTTATATTTGCCTTGACACCACAGCAAGTTCGAGAAGTGTGTATATCCAGGTATGATAGTTTCCTCAAAGCCCCGGTTTACTAACCAGATTCCATAGATGTGATTGTAAGTTGTACGCTCTCTTGTGTTTTTACAGGGACTTTCTACCAGGTGGCAGAAGGGACTACATGGTTCAAATTCAACTGAGGTAAGAATGTCCAGAAATAACTAAGTTGACGTCAGTAAACATGATGTAGGCAGACGAAGTCACAAGGAAACAGCATTTTGATGGTGTTTTGCTTTTGCAAGTCTATATATTTCCAAACAGGATTTTGGAGCAGTACATCATGAGTTATTATGATATTTAATAATATCATATTTCTGTAATGAACATAGCAAGAGAAAGTCAGCGAAATTTGTTACATAACAATGTAGTTGATTGAATAATCTACTGTAAAGTGCTCTGCACATAATTGTGAGCTGAACAGATTCTGGATTTTTTTTTTTAAATGTATCACTAACCCTGATGAAGGCAGTGTGCTGCTGGTTATTTAAGTAAATCGTATTTGTGCAGTGACATTTTGCTTTCTTCAGTAACATGAAGAAACTGCCAAAAAAATGCCAATCTTGGGGAACTGTAATTAATTGATATAAGATGATATTTGTTTGTATTTATTATAAAATAAGTTTATATTTTGATATTGGGACCTGGGAAATGTGGTGAGAAAGTTAATTTTCATTTTGACTCTTTTTATATGCATGTTTCTTTGTACCGTCAGGTTTTGCTTGTCAGAGACAAGTTGCCCTCAGGAGGACAATTACCCAAATAGCCTCTGTATAAAAGTCAATGGGAAACTCTTTCCTTTACCAGTAAGTTCTGTTTTTGTTCCGATAAAAATCCAACCTCCTTTAGATTCATTTAATCTTCAGCTACACAGGAATGACTGACAAAAACACCCTAATGAAGCATTTTGTCTCTGCAGGGTTATGCACCACCGCCCAAAAATGGAGTTGAACAGAAGAGACCAGGAAGACCTCTAAATATTACCTCATTGGTTCGACTATCTTCTGCAGTACCGAATCAAATTTCGGTGACATGGGCACCTGAAATTGGAAAAGTAAAAACACCACCCCATTCATGTTTTTTTTTTCTATCTTGATTTGCTCTACATTGTGTATGTGCTTGTGTTTCACTTAAGACCTGTCACTCATTTGGAGGAGAGAAGTTGTGACTTGTTTGTTGAGGTTCATGTTGTTTGTGCAGACCTACTCCATGTCTGTGTACCTGGTGAGGCAGCTGACATCACCACTGCTCCTGCAGAGACTGAGAATGAAGGGCATCAGGAACCCTGACCACTCCAGAGCACTAAGTAATAATAAGCAGCATTGACCTCTCATGAGTCAGATTGTCACACTGGAAATTGTGCAGAGTAAACAGCTTTACCTTGTCATTGTTACACCGCTGCTACTGCTACTGATGTCTGTGACCTTTTGATCAGGATCATCTGATATGTAGACTAATGACTAAAGCTTTTTTTTTTCTTTTATTAATTTGGCGCATTATTCTTTCATGCACTAATGTTACATCCTCTGTTACCTTTTCCTGCCCTCTGTGTCCCAGTTAAAGAGAAGCTCACCGCAGATCCAGACAGTGAGATTGCTACAACAAGCCTTCGAGTCTCACTCATGTGCCCGGTAAATGAAGCATATCTCAAAAATGAGTCTGCCCTCAAATTCAAGACACATTACCATTATTTAACACAAACTTTGTTCCATATGCTTGAAATACTAAAAACGGGTCTGCAGGATTGAAAACCAAAGGCAAGCATTTCAACCAAATATGTAACAAAGTTTTAGCCAGTCAACTGTAGTGGGGTGTTGGGTTGTATTGTTCCCTGGGTGTAATATGAATCCACATGATGGTGAAATATTCTCATTAGTTGCTCTGTGCTCCCCTGGGCTGCTAATCCACAATACTGGATTTCTGTCTCTCCATTCACTTCAGTAGCATGACAAAACATTTCCCAAAATAACATTTTGAGCACATAAACCAATGCTAACAAAGCAGATTATGCCAACAATAAAAAACAAGATTCAGTACTCATTTCTTGAGGAAATCAGAAGGCCCTTTTCTTGTTATTTTCCCACATGAATTGGAAAGTAGATCCGGCAAGTAACATCTACATGAATACTCTGTACTGTAAAGGATGAATCAAACTGATAGCAGTGTTTATGTGCTAAGATTGTTATTTTGGGAGCCATTCCGCTGTGTTATGGAAGTGAATGGAGGATAATGTTAAATGATGAGGATATTTCACCACCATGTGGACTCATATAATGTCCAGGTAAGTATTCAACCCAACACTCCACGAAAGTTAATTTTGCCTTAAGACCATAGACCATCTGTATTAGGAAATAAAGTGTCTTTCTCTGATGTTGAACGCCATGCTTGTTTTTATCCATGCAATCCATCAGTGTGCCATTTGGATTGATGGTTTGTCTTTGTTTTTACTTAAATTAGTATTTTTTTCTTCCCTAGCTGGGTAAGATGCGTCTGACAGTGCCATGCCGGGCCGTGACCTGCTCTCACCTGCAGTGTTTTGACGCTGCCCTCTACCTGCAGATGAATGAAAAGAAGCCCACCTGGATCTGCCCTGTGTGTGACAAGAAAGCTGCATATGAGAGTCTCATTATCGACGGGTTAGTAAGCAATTTAAATTCTGTCATGCCATGTAAAAGGTTATGGTTTGCTGTAAGGCAGCGTGTTACAGGAATACACTGAGATTTTGGTAGGTGGTCCATTGGTCAGTTTTCCAATTAAGAGAGACATTTGTCCTTGGTAGATCCTTGAGTATAAATTATGCTGGGCAGTGTTGGGGAAGTCATTTAAAAAATATTACATATTACTTTATACTCGTCACTAAAAGTAGTGTGACTAACAACTGGTTATATTACATAAATATTACTCTTAGTGTTGATGGTTTGTGTTGAAAGTCTAACAGGTGGCACATTGTTGAAAATCACAGCTACAGACACAAAATTATATCTGTTAGCTTTATTTCAAAGAGACAAAACTATATAAAAACAAAACACCAGTGCACATAATGATTTAAAATCAGCAGCACTCTTGCAAAACAAAGACATTAATTATGCATAAGGTAAAACTGTATTTTCAAGTTCAACACTCTACTGTTAAAGTCCTGCGTCTACCCTTTCTCCCATAGTTATTGTTTGCTCTTTCAATATTTGTATGAAATATATTATGTTGGACTTTATGTGGGGTTTTTCTGTATCCTTGCTGCACAGAGTTTTTTTTTGTAAGGATTGTGAAGTTGCCTTTGGGACACCAGACAAATTCCTGTATAATTATTATATATTAGTAAGTAAAATGTTTTGTGCTTGCCCAGTTTATTCATGGAGATTCTGAACGACTGCTCGGATGTTGATGAAATCAAGTTCCAAGAAGATGGGACCTGGTGTCCCATGAGACCAAAGAAAGAGGCCGTCAAGGTGCCCTCTCAGTCTTTCCCAAAAATTGAGAGTAAGTACAACTTTTTGATTTCCTTGTCTTGCTGAATGAAGCCATACGGGCGACACCGTATGTCATGTATTAGTTTTACAAGGGGACAAAGGAACTGATGAGTGAAATACTACATTTATAATACCTTCCACAGCTGTATTCAAGGAGCGTCTCTGCACAAGCCAAAGAGCTGTTACAACAAAGATGCAACATGCTCTGTATGACTATGGGGACAGTAAATTGCTTTCCCATCAGATTTGTCAGTCTTAGTCCACTTACCACCACAAATTCAAATGCTTGTGGGTACAGTTGATCCTCAGCTAATTAATTATTTGAGGGTCTAATAAAATGTCCGTATATACGCCTGAACAATCCTCTGACCTTTAATGCACTAACTGTCCCTGCCTCGGAGCTGCTCTCCAAGTTCTCCAAGTGTCAGAATCAACACCTTCTCTGGTGCTGTTCCTGCTGTCCGTTCTCACTGCTTAAAGTGGACTACAAGATGGTAGCAAACTATTGGTTATTACTGGTCTGCTATCTGTAATTGCACCAAATTCGATGGCATTCACAAAACTAGAACCTCTTTAAAATATCTGGTAAGTGTTCAGTGTGATATCTAACCCTTCTGTTTCAGAGATCCCCGAGATTGTAATTTCTTTTAGATGTCAGGAAGGCTTTTGGAAGGGTCAGCTGGGCTTATCTTTTTCATACCTTGGAGATTTTGGCTAAGGTGGATCCCTTTACTGTCCACCTGACATTATACCCCTATCTAAAAATGTTGCCCACTGTCCCATTGCTCTTTTCCATTGCTGTTGATCTGATCTTTAACCCTATTCTGCTGTGTTAAAATCTACAGTGGACATTTTTTATGGACAAACCTAATCAGAACTGCTTGAATTGCTTTAGGGGCTCTCATTCATTGAAACAGGCTGAGGTAGCAGGCTTGCAAGGGTACATCAAATTATTTTTATGCTGTTTCATTCATTTGTAACTATTCATTTTGATTTATATCAATTTCAGAATTATTATGAAGTCAAACCAGTAGATAATTGCTGTATTTGGTTAAAAATTGTTCATAAATATTTGATGGATTCAATAATGCAACTTAATGAAGCAGATTTTAATGGCATAAAACAAATTCACTTCTGCTGAGATGAGCATAGACGAGGCCCCAGCATGGAAAAGTAAAGATCCTGTGTTCTGCTGATACAAGAAAATCTCTGAAATTTGAATATTGATGTACCAACTTGTATCCCACAGCCTCTACCCCTGTGCGCCAGTGTTCAGTGGTCCCTCACTCTGCTGAGCCCAGCTCCACAAAGAAGGCTGATGTGATTGACTTGACCTTGGAAAGTTCATCCTCGGATGATGATGAGGAGGAGGATGTGGACCCACCACTCAAGAAGCGCTGCCTTTACATGTCCAAAAGTGAGGAGGTGCACGGGAAGGGGTGAGTGAGCCTCCGTTTATCTTTTAGTAGAACCACGCACAGAAAAGACAACGTGTGGTTGTGTTCGAAAGCAGCATGTTATGTAGTGTACCCAATCTAAATGCTAATCCAGATAAAAATCTTTTCATAGCATATATGTTTTCCTCCCAAATCCTTTCTTCTTTCAGTGTGTTGAGCTACCAGCCTTCCACTGTGCGAGTGCCAAACGTCCAGGCCCTGGACGCACCATATTTGACCTCAACACTTGCCGACTATGCAGTCCCTTTCCACCACTCCACCCTGGCCACCATCCCCACAGACATGCAGAGTGAGTCAGCTGGCTGGGACAACTGTGAATACTAATCCCAGTGATGAATAAGTTTAATAATTACTTAAGTTTTTATTTTGTTTTTTTGTTTTTTGTCTCTCACTTTTAGGTCTGGATTTGTTTTCCTTAATTCAAGCAGATCCTCAGGTATGTTCATTAGTTTCTTTAAGTCTCTTATCATTTAAAGCTGCCATATTTAGAGTTTTGTGTAAAAATCCTGCCAGGTTATCAGCCTAAATCAGGAATTAGCACTCATCCCAATTTCCCCTCAGGGGTCAATAAAGTATTTCTGATTTCTGATCCCTGCAAATGCTGGAAATTTAAACTCTCACAATTCAGTTATCTCTCACCGCCATTTGGGACAGCAAAAAAGTCATTCCCATCACTTTTAGCCATAGCATGAAGTAGGATAAGTGGCATCAGCAGTTCTAAAACATTAAATGGCACTGACATGGACTTCACTGGTGTTCAAGCAAAGTCTTTACCCTCTTCTCTTTCATTTCCTCCCAAGCATTACCGGGCACCCATGTTCCTGGACAACCTGACCAGCAGTCTGCAGAGTGCAGCCGCTTCCAGCACCAGCTCCGCCCTGGTCTCCTCCTCCAGCAGCCACTATGAAGCCAGTGCCCATGCTGCTAGCTCCACCCACGACACTCGGGTCATCACAGGGAGTGGAGGGGGCGGTGGAGGGGGTGGCGCCGGCAGCATATCAGATATCATTTCGCTAGACTGAGCCACATCTCACTGGACCTTATCAGGCCTCATCTTGCCCAATATCTGTTTTTATTCCAGCGGAATGTACATGACCTTTTTAGATTTGCATAAAAGCAGTGAAATGGTGCTACATGCACTCTTTGATGCCCTGAGCATTTTTAGTATCACAGAAATGGTACCAATGAGCCATGGCAGTCATGTTAGTTTTCATCATTGCCGTACACAACTTTTCCTCCATATTGGCTGAACTGACCATACTAGGACTGAATGTTGGTTTGTTGGCAACGGAATACAGTAGTGCTAAGGAAAATACCATAAATTGCTCAGATCATCATGTAACCGCAAATTCATATTGTGCAGAGAATAGAATGAAACAGAAGTTTTAAGAGAACTGAAAACACTGGTATTTTACTATCTAAGACAATCAAACGTTTGAAAAAACAGCAATGTTCTGAGTTCTCTTAATATACCATTTTCTGAATTGTATTCACGCACTGCGACTGAACGCTTCATGATATGATTTGAGCAGTTTGTGGTGTTGTCAGTTCTGTTGGATTCTTCGTCTGTCGAAACACTGGTGATAGCATATTTTTACAGTATTTCATGGTCAGCTGAGCAGATACTTGCGGTAATGACAGAAAGATAAATAGCCACCATGGCTCACTGATAACATTTTTTTGCAGTTGCTTCTGAAAATATGCAGGGCATTGAACAGCTCATGTAAACCAATTCTGGTGCTTTTCCATAGATCTGAGCAGTTTGACTTTATGGTCTATTTCGTCTGGATGTTTTGCTTCATCTGCATTCGTATGTGACAGAGGGAACAGAGCAAGGACAGAGCTAAGTAGAGCCTGAGCTCACTGCTCTCAGCAGAGCTGGCTGGCTCACTGGACGTCTAAGCTGGTGAATGAATAGTTGCAAAGAAGCAGCTCATCATGTGAGAAATTGCTCGGACTCATCAACAGACTGTTGACAAGGCTTAACTCTTCATATGTCTTGCAGGAGAAGGAACTTGTTTTTTTCCTCTCTCTTTATACTGTATCTGTGTTGGCTTTGACCAACCCTCACTTTGCCTTTCAGTTGGACAAACTGCAAAATGGAAGGCAGGAAAATAATTCAAAAGTTTTCATTGATAACGGCTGTCAGTCAGTACCCTGATGGTGTTCATCATAAGGCAGCTTTTTTGTTATACTAATGTAAGAAAGTACATGCTCCTTTCTAATGCAGGCACAGCAATAATAGTTTATTTAACTAGTGTTAGGGTTAACAAAGTTGTAATTGCAGTTAAAATAGTCCAATTTGCCATTGTGTGTCCCAGAATTGGTGCATCAAAAAAAAAAATCTTGTCTTTCAATTTTAATTCATTGTACTGTCCATTGTCATTTAGAGTGCTGTAAGTCCCCAAGCTTATAATTAGTTTCAAATTTGTTTCTTCTTTCTGTATGTTAAATTTATTGGCTAATATATATTGCCATCTACAAACCTTGTGATCACGTTTTAGCACAGGAATACGCTTAGGTTTTGGCAAGCAAACTGGCAAAGACACCATGAAATAATGAAAAACAGCACACCTCCTTGATTTTATGGATTTCCTGTTAAAACAAAATGTGGAGAGGGATCATTTAAAAGTGGAAGCCAACAGGAAATCAGTTAGGGAGAGAGTTATGCTGCCTTCAGAGGCAGCATAAGTTCAGGCCTAAAGATTGTCTTTTTTTCCAGTAAATAGATATGTGAGTTCATTTCATGGTGTCTTTAACTCCTACTGTGGGCCAAGTTGATGGGTAACTTCTATGTCCAGTGTTAATGTGCTATGGTGCATCAAGCAGATATTTACCACTTTACAATGAAACAGCATTTTGAGAGCATCTTGCTTTTTTATTGTGACATATGTCCAGCAGAAACAGGATATGGGGCTGTACTGTTCACAAATCGTACGGGAATTCAGTGGTCATTTTTATGTACACCTCCTGGTACACAAAGGTCACAATTTTTTGTTTGTTTGTTTTCCTGGAAGTAAGAATAATGATATTTT
>OMLB01019199.1:18467-35640 GCA_900302555.1 Myripristis jacobus
TGATATGAAAACTTTTTTTTTTTTTTTTTTTTTTCCACTTTTTGGTATAAATTGTCCAAAAGGTGTATGGTATGATTGTTTGATGGAGCTGAACAATTGTTTTTGGTTTCAGCATATTAGCATGCACTGTAGAATACAGAAACCAGACAAAGGCAGAACTGTTACCAATCATCCTTTTTCATAGAGGCAAGTTAATCAAAGAGTTTGTATCCAAGTTGGCGTAAGCGTAAATGAACCTTAAAGCACCTTAATGCTGCCAAATCAACTGAACAAATGACCCTGTCACTACCCCATGTCTCTGCAGCTGCAAGCACAGCTGGGTGATTTGCATCTGTTGTGGTTATGTTAGAATTACCCTTAATACCTTATAGACTTTAAAATATTTTATCAAAATATCTTGTACATTCTCATTTGCCATGTAAACGAAGACAGAAAATTAAAAGTGCTCAATTTATTTGTTGTTAGAATTAAGATGGCACAGGAGGTCTATTACAAAGTTGTAATTTTTTTCCCTGTATCTGTAACCTTTATAGCATTATCAGTTTTGGTACCATGTTTATGTGTTTTTTATGATTATTGTTTTTAATCTTTAATCAGTAAGTGACCAGTTGCACTTGGACGCAGTTTAAAAACAGTTACATTTTATCCAGGAAATTATCAAGCGCTGGGATGCCTTCCTTGAGGCCTTTGCGTTTGCGATTCTCAGCGATGATCTGTGCTGGCCGACTGTTGTTGTCGTAGGGGTCACCAGGCAGAATCTGCCAGTGGTCGAACACACACTGAGGAAAAGCCTGGCCGCCGGTGTTCGACCGCAAGTCTGCTGTAAAACCTGTTGGTGGAAAAAGTAAAAAGTTTTTCAACAAATCTTGTAGTTTTATGATTGGCTCCATTAATACTTTTGCGGAATTTGTCTTTGCTTCCTCAATTCTGATTTTTCTTTATTTATGTAATGTTGACCATCCACTCAATATACCGGATGTGTCCTTCATTGCTAGCCAGTATAATGTAAGTTGGTGTTTTTGCTAAAAAAAAAAATACTGAGTAAGTGAAAAATAGCAGAGCTGTCAGGCTCTGGTGGCTGGAATTTGTGAACTTGCCAAATGATTCATTGACAGGAAGATACGCTTTCACTACAAAGATGGGTGTTCCAGCGACTTGACACTCTTCAAACACATGGCCTCTCTTCCTGTTCAGTACTCCGTAGATTCCTCCCACCACTTGTTCTGGACACTATCAAAAAAAAAGGATTTATGGATTAAAAATATCACACTCAACTTCTCAATATTAACATTGCAAAATTTACACATGGATATGATTAATAGTGCCTGATATCTGAAAACGAGTGATTGGTTTTATATTTGCAACATGAACATAGGTAGGTTGTCATGTACTATGTGGACTGGATCAGAAATACCAGGCTCATCCAAACTAGGAGAATAAAACCTCACAAATGAGTGATTTAATGGTCTAGAGTGGCACTCCCATATACATGGACATGGAAAAATAAAAGACTGCTTTAATTTGAAAGGCCAAAATAGACAGGTGTGAAGGTTTGATTGGAGTAATTTGTACAGTAGCTGAATATAAGAGTGAAATACCTGGATCTCCACCAAGTATATGGGTTCCATAATCCTGGGCTGGGCTGTAAGCATGGAGGCATACAGGACCCGGCGGGCCGTGGGGATTATCTGCCCACCTCCTCTATGAATGGCATCAGCATGGAGGGTGACGTCTTGGATGTCGAAACGAACTCCCCTCATGTTCTCCTCACACAACGCGCCCTGGCCGTGGAAAACACAGTTTCATATTTCTCGAGTAAAAATGCAGCGTTTGAAACTGAGTGGTTACTTTTATGTGCAGAATGCTGCTGCTTATTGTGGATTGATGAATGTTAAAGTTCATACACAGTTATATGGACTATTCTGCTCGCAGAGACCCAGGCAAGGCACATTAACTTCTGTATATTTATATACTTAAATGGAATTCAGTGTTATTTACAGCATTAAAAACACTTAAAATAGCATAAAAATAACTTTTAGCCTGGATCTAAAAGTAATCAGAGTTGGGGCAAGTCTCAGATTTTCAGATAGGTTGTACCAGCAATGTATAACATAATAACCAAACACTGCTTCATCATTTCTTTATACCAACGCATTTTGGCTCTAAACCATGGAATGATTTATAGATATGCAGCTGCATCTTAAAATCAGTTCTAGCACACACTTGATTTCTGTGCACACACCAGCGCAGAAATCAAGGACTGATGTGAAAAAATCTATGTTCAGCTGTTTTGTTTTTTATAACTCAAGCAGCTGCGTTCTGAATGAGCTTTCTGGGGGATTTTTCAAAATGATAAAATTCTTTTGACTTACTCCTGTGGAAATTCTGATCTGAATCCATAATTAGACCAAGCAAGGTCTCTAACTTGTTTCTCAGTTTTCAGAGACAGGTGAGCACTAACGTTTGGCATTTCTTCTATGACACCAAAGTATTGTCTTTATTTCACTGAAAGAAATTCTGACATTCATCCATTCTGGGTTGAAATCCTCTCTGCCAGAGGATGGAGTGTTACTCCATGCATATCAAGTTTCAGTCGTTTCAAATAACTGATACGCAGCCACTGACCAGGATGTGTCCTCACCTCCTTGGTGGCCCATTGGAAGCCAGCCACCACACTGTCCTTTATCTCATTCAGGTACTGGACGCCCTTGGACATGTCAATCAGCATGTTGGGTCCTGACCCATCAGGCCCAAAGCACCAGATCTTGCGAGCCTCGGCCACCTCCCATTCATACTTCTCTGCCAGGTAGCGAGCCCTCTGTTTCAACTCCTGTCTGGCACTCACGTCCCCTTTATCCACATCCTCAGCCAAACCATCAGGGAAGGGACGGGATTTCATGAAGAGACGGTTGTGCTTGTTAGGAGACTTAGATAAACAGATCTGGTTTGACTCATCACTGACTGTTTCACGGTAGGACACCACGGGGTCTGATTTCTGTGGAAATATACAAATGGGGTGCTCTGTGTTTTGTGTAGATCCTTGCATAAATGAGACTACAGACACCATTCATTGCATGTTATCCATTCCCCTGGATAATAAAGTAAAAACAAAACTTTAATAGGACGTTCACCTTCAAAGGAATGCCAGCATGGTCCTCCTCCAGGTCCTTCAGGCAAATTTCCAGGTGTAGCTCTCCTGCTCCAGCCACAATGTGCTCACCAGACTCTTCAATAATGCACTGTTTAATAGGAGAGAAACAAACACAAACTCAAACTCAAAAAATCCAACTAATGGATGGAATGGACATTTTTTAAGACCCACTTAGGTACATCAAGCCCTGTATTTTGCCTCTACTTCTCAATCTGTACCTGAACCATTGGGTCAGACTTGGACAGGCGTTTTAAACCCTCCACCAGTTTGGGAAGGTCAGCAGGGTTCTTGGCCTCCACAGCTACTCTGACCACAGGACTGACGCTGAACTTCATCACTCTCATGTTGTGGGCATGTTCGAAGGTGCTGATGGTCCCTGTCTTCACCAGGAACTGATCAACTCCAACAAGGCCCACAATATTCCCACAAGGCACATCCTCAATGGGCTCGACATAGCGGCCCATCATCAGAATTGTCCTGCAGGAGCACACAAAATAGTCTTAATAATAGTATGAACAGCATCATTTAAAATGATGTTTATCTTAGTTTGAGTAATAACTCTACTTTATCATATAAAATAACTCAAAACAAGAGGTATAATGCACTGGAAAAGGTTCATCCAATGTTGCTGAGCAATTGTTTGACCATATTTCAGCAGAGAGGCTCACCCACAGGAAGGTGTGGTACAGCCTGACTCAGACCTTTTTTTCAGACGCCTGCTAGGAGTGCAAATCTTTGCAATAAGCTCAATATTTGCCTCTAGTAAAATTGCTACATCAGATATGTAATCCTCCAAAGTAGGCATTTTTGATAGACACAATGTACTTTTGTCTGTATCAAATCATAATGCTACCATTAGCATTACTGGTGCCATGATTCAAAATTTGTACGGATTTGTACCTTGGATTTGTGCCTGGGATACCTTGGAGGGTCACAGTTGGGTTTGAATCACAGTTTGGCTCAAAAATCTAATAGTCTCAGAATGAAAGAAAGAAAGTCTTTTTTTTTATTATTTAAAATGGATTCAGGATTTACTCCTGAAGTTAACAGTTTTGTTAGCTGATCACCATCTGGTGGTGAGTTGGATCAAATGCTGAATAAGGCTGCTGAATAGCCTCATAAGCTCAAACGTGTAGGAACACCTGGTGGAGTATTCTTGAGTGGGAATGTATCTTGGCACTGTGCCTGTCAAGTTGAAGAAGAGGCTTTCTGGGCCTGGCTCAAGAAGTAAGTCCAGACTCAGCAGAGAGACACTGGCAGTTCAAAAAT
Organism: Myripristis jacobus; assembly: GCA_900302555.1. Taxonomy (NCBI): domain Eukaryota; kingdom Metazoa; phylum Chordata; class Actinopteri; order Holocentriformes; family Holocentridae; genus Myripristis; species Myripristis jacobus. Next base: position 22,888 of record OMLB01019199.1, read on the forward strand.
GGTGCACCTGCAGTAGCTGCAGAAGGGATAGCCTTGTTGTGGAAGTGGCAATGGAAGTTACTTTCAGATAGCTTCAAAGAGGTTCTGAAAAACCCTTCAGCGAGGGAAAGGCAGGATATCGTCCAGGTTGTTCTCAGCAGGGGCAGAGAAACACTGACTACAACTTGGTATTGTCAAGAGGTGAAGGAGGCATTTTAAGGGACTCCTAAACCTAACAGTCATGCCCTTGAGACCCGAAGCAGAGCTCAGCTTCTTAACAGGGGTGACTCGGGTTATTAGAAAGCTCCTCCTTAGCAAGGTGCCAGAGGAGAACAAGATTTGTCCTGATATTCTGAAGAGTTTACACATTGCTGGGCTGGTGTGGTTGTTTTCAGGAAAAGTGCCCTTGGATTGAAGGTTGTGATTCAGCTGTCTGTGAATCACTCTGCGCGGCCTCCATGGGAAGGTCTATGCCAGTCTGATACGTGCCTGAGAGCTGAACTACAAAGCAGAGCATTACTAGTTGATCGTCCAGATTCTATTCCAAAGAAGGCCTTTTCCATAGTGGCAGGTACTCTATGCCTAAATAACTGAGGCACTAACTAAAATCATGTTTCGATGCAAACCTGACATTGTACACGTCTTTTAATATAGCCTACCCAGCCCTATTGATCAACTGTACTGTAGATCTGACTGCCTATCACTTACTGCTGGATTGTGGGGATTCCATACCGATCAGATCGTCAAGCTCTACATTTAGAACCAATTGGTTATCTAAGGATATTCAATATGGCCACTGAAAGATGCATTTTGGTGCATTTCAGTACAGGACAGTGAAAGAAGTGGTCAAAGTACTACTCATCCAAAAATCGCTTTGGTCAAACAGTAGTCATGTAGCCTTGTCGTTCAATTGTTAAACGTAGACTTAAGCTTTCACAAACCTTTGAATAGGTTTAATGTACAAGTCCTCCTTCTTTCCAGGGGTGTAGTTGGGGCCCATGATGCGCACTTTCTGCCCCGTGGCCACAATGCCAGAGAACACACGGCCGAAAGCATAGAAGCGTCCCTTGTCGGTGGTCGGCACCATCTTGGAGATGTACATCATTAACGGAGCTTTGGGATCACAGTTCTTTACTCCTGTGATAACAGTAAACAGACAATGAAAAACATCATGTGTCTGCAATATAAATCCATCCATCCATCTATCTATCTATTATGCCATTTTATTTTTATTTCGACAGAGACACAGGAAAGACATGACAAAGACAGGGGAATAACCTGCTGCAAAGGTCCCAGGCCAGATTCAAATCCACAGCCCTCATGTATCAACACTGCATATACACAAATAAAGACATAAACCATGTGTATGCCCATTTCTTCTTTTTAAGATTACTTTTTTTGGCATTTCTGCTCTAAGAGCCACAGTAGAGAGTCAGGAAAGGCAGGGGAGAGAGAGGGGATGACATGCATAAAATCGTACGTGCACCACCAAGTGAGCCACCGGGGCACCCGCGTACAGCAAGGGATAGGAACATATCAAAGGAACAGGGTTTTCATAATCAATATAAAATGCTAACAGTGCACATTATAACATTCATAAACAGAGGCTCCTAAGAAGATTTATTTTACTGAATCTTGGTTCCCAACTTTCCCTGCGAGGAGGAGCTACAGATGGTTTATTAGTATGTATTTTGCAATATTATTATGTGCTTGACTTAGACAAATTCAAGTGAAAATTATTTTGCACTATAGGAGGTAAGTGGTTGGTACAAAGTGGCTGGTCCATATTTAACAGGCTGCTCTCACTCTGGCCATCTGTCTCAGTGATGCTGCTCTTGTTGACTATTACTATATACTGTAATACACCATTTTTTCTTTCTCTGCCTGCTATATACAGTAGAAGAAACAGAGTTTGTTGCAGCTCACTTCTGCTGCTACACCTTTTTTCAATTTGTCCATTTTTTCACCTGAGCCATGTGCATCCCACAGATGACATCTAACATTTCCTGAAGCATTAAATGGCAGGTTGTAAACATAAATGGTTAGTTAGGGCCATATCTTCATATTAATGAGTGCATGACCATGACGATAGCTTAGAGAGCGTGGTATTTATCAGGGTAGATTAATATGGGTGAGCTTAAGCACATAGATACAGTCAGAAATGCATCATAGGTTTTGGCATGACTCAGCTTGGGGGAAACAATCTTGCTGTACACATAGAAGTGTCACGCTGAACAGTCACACTTATCTAGCTTGCCAGTAGTTAAAGTAGTCGTGCTGACAAGGAAAAGAGAATTTATTTGTCAGTAGTATTAGTAATGTCCACATATCCTGTCTTCTTGGGCAAATGTGACCGGGGGGCATTCCCAGGGGTCTTCTGCTACCTTGCTGAATTACCAGGTTAGTGTCTTATTCATGAGGTACCACCTTACTCAGCTTAGTGCTGCCACCTTACTGCCTTACATTCAGCAAACTAGAACTGGGTCAGTGTTAGCACACACTTAACAGAGCACCAGCAGATCGGATGCCTGATCAAATCCAGGGCAGTCCTTGGCCTACAAATATAAAGGGTGTAGGTGCATCACTGCTGTAACACAAAAGACAGCTGGTCATAGTTGTTTTGCAGCAAACCATGCAGCAGCTCCTCTGCATGTTCCCTTTTGATCCCATTAATTAAAATAACTAACATCACCAAATTAAAATAAATCACTGACGACAAAGGAAATAAAAAACATATAGCCTCCCTTACCACTGGCTTCCACTGGCCTTTAAGGAGAGACTGTGCTTAGTTGTCCTTTCTCCCACGGCAGGAAAAAGGTGGGCATGTCACGCCTGCCAACTGCATCTACTAATAAACGCCAATTTGCTTGTAGGTAAAAAAAAAAAAAAAGATCCTAGGCTAAATTTTATTTACAAGAGCAAATTTAAGACCTTAATATTGATATATGAGGGCCTAGGATATTGCACCCACAAAATTTTAAATGGGAAGTTGAAGGCAAAAAATAAAAAATAAAATAAAAATCTAATGATTCTAATTCTAATAATTTCAAAATGTCACCATAACTACAGAGTAGGTGACACAAGACTTGATTGTGGTTGATTTCCACTCCCAGTAAAAGGCAAAATAGATCCCCAAGTTGAGGAGGTTTGTAAATATGTTCATCTTTACAAAATCTTTCAGAAAACTGAAGTCATTGCTTCAGTTTTCATCAGGGCTTGTAAACACATAATAAAAACTCGATACTGTGGCATTTCAAACCAACCACAGAGCAAAATGCTTTCACCACCACAGACTGCTATTAGCCCAGCAGTGGCACCACTTTAACACCACCTGACCACCACTTAATCATGTTAATCTTGTGTTGCGTTCTTGGTGCAGTGAAACAAAAGGCATGTTCTCTTAAACTTTACCGGACAAAATCTCCGATATCATAAAGTTCTGCGAATTCATGATATGGGCAAATGAGAAACCCACCCATAGCGGCCTCGTCGTCTCCAGGCCCCTCATACAGCAGCTCACAGCGATATTTCTGAGCAGTCACTGGGGAGGGCAGGTGGATTGTGATCATTTGGAGCAGAGCGTCACCTGCTGGCAACCAGCGGCGCATCACCGCCTGAGGAGGAACAGCAGTTTCAAGCAAATGGAAGCAAATGAAGTTATGGTGTAAACAAGCTCAAGCAAATATAGCCCTCCTTCACTGGAACTAAAGGAGCTGAGATTCAGGAGCTGGACCACTCCTAAAAAATACTTTTTCATTCCCCTTTAAAGACTATATTCACACTAAATCACATATGGCAGAAACATTACATTGTGCTGCCACCCAATGTTTGTCCTGCTGCTGTAATGTAATGGCAAGATACAGATTTGTATTTAGGAATCTAAGCATTTAGTGCTGGAACCCTAACTACACCAACCACTGATTGTACTGACTGAACACTGTTTACACTGGATAAAGTGTAATACACATTGTCTGAGGCAGTTCTAAATTCATTCATAGAGTAAGAGCAAATTCAAGTACCAACAAATCGAGGAATTTGCATAAGCAGTTAAATCCCCTGGATCTCAGACACAGTAAGAGCTGAAGAGAACAAACTTGGGCGCCATGTTGGAAACCTCACCCACTCCTCAGGCAACTCCAGTTACATCAGTTAAACACATGGTGGCACAATGACCAATATCTTTTAAACCATCATAGAAACAATTTTCCTTGATTCCTTAATGCTGAATCATGTTTGGATATCGGCACGTTTTTCCACCTTACTCGATTTCCCCTCATTCTGGATTTTGTCCAAAATGGCTCCTCCTTGGAATTTCATCTGAGTTGAATGAAATTTGGTACAGAGATTTTCCTCAGGAAAGCTAATACACATACAACGGACAAGTTCAGTGTTTTGATTTCATCAGCCAATGAGCTTTTAACAAAACGTGGCTCAACACAAAATTGTCCATTATTCATTGATGGTTCATTGAATCAACTCAAAATGTGACTTAGCTGTGAAGGAATGTTCACTGAATGTACCCGCCAAAGCACTTTGAGTTCCACTGATCGTAAAAAAAAAAATGACAGAAAATTTGATTCTTATATTATAAGTTGAAGTCTAATTTGTGCTGACAAATACCTTCAGAAGTGGTTTCCCTTCCTTTTCCTTGTCTTCAGCATCAAGCTTCACGTCAAGTTTCTGAATCAACTTCTCTGTCTCGTCTTTCTTGAAGTTCATGATGGCATCAAAAACCTGGTGAAATACAGGAGCACGCTGTTAGCTGTATGTGTACCTGTGTCCATGCCAAGTTTTAGAAAGACTGAAAATGTTTGTCGTCAAACCTTGAAAATGGGGTCTAGCACAAGTTGGCAGAATGTTCTTGGGAGCTTCTTGCCATCTGCTGTCGTGGCCGCCTTGCTGAATTTACCAGTTGCTGGATCAAAGTACCTGAAAAATATTTCTTCATTAATCAGTGACATTCAGTAATCAAACACAAGGCACAACTCGTCCCAGGACCACGGGCATATCATTTTAGTCATCACAGTGTGAATGGACACTCACTTGTCTCCCCACAGTTTCTTCATCATGTCCTCGACCTTCTTCGCACGCTCAGCAGGTGGCAATGCAGCCTTCTTTTCAGCCTTCGCTGCAAACTTGGCCACATACATTTCAGCAAACTGCTTGAGAGTGAAAGCCCAGCCATGCAGACCAGAGCCAAACCCAACTGTCCCCACCACTGGATCCACCTGTAGACACAAACAATGTGTGTGTGTGTGTGTGTGTGTGTGTGTGTGTGTGTGTGTGTGTGTGTGTGTGTGAGAGAGAGAGAGAGGTCAGAGGTCAGAGAATAATGGCAAGACTTGTTCATGCTAACAGCACATGTCAGCTCATTACTATACAGTCATGTGCAGATGGGCATTTTGTCGTCAGTCTAAGCCTAACAAAGTTAAAGGATCAAACCACTGATTTTGAATGTTTGGCCTATTTACAACAATTATATACCTTATTGGCCGGATATAAGACGACCCTGATGATAAGACAGCCTCCCTATTTCAACAAAGTTTTTTGGAAAAATACTTTTAATAGAAAGAAAATAATTTTATTTGACAAAAGTAAAGAAATAATGCATTATTACGGAATGCAGGCAGGCTGATGTACAGCATCTGTTAGATCAATTAAAAACAATCAAAACATTGCAGCGCATTAAAAAGTGCATCAACAAACAGTAGTCTAGGAGAGAACCTGAAATAAATCTGACAAAAAAGCCTACCTAGATGGCCATAAAATGGAGAGAAAAATGTAAAATTGGATGAAAATAAGTTGACTTCTTCAGCTGAGCTCTTTCTGGCCACAGGCCACTTGGTAAATTGGCCAAACTTTCCTCAGCTTTTTTTTTTTTTTTTGTTAATAATATTTACACTTGTGACTCTCATTATTGTCACGCTCTTGTTCCTCCAGCTCCCCCTGTAGATCATCAGCTTGCTGCTGAGCCTAACTCGCTCCATGTCACCACCTGTTGTTTTCAGTTCATAATGACATGTAACTGCCTGTGATTATAGGACAACCTCAGTTTTTCAAATATAATTTCTAGATAAAAAAACTGTCTTTTTTTGGGCAAATATTGTAAATATTCTTTGTGAAGTGTCTTGCTGCAGTAAATGCATCATCGGGTTCTCCACTGACCATGATGTTACCCATGGGTCCATGCTCCCCCTCTCCGTAGGTGGAGATGATGACATTGACATTCTCCACAATGCGCTGGAAGGTCTGATAGAGCTCATCAGGCTGTAGCTGCAGCTCCAGGAGAGCCCTGTCCATCTTGTTCATCATCAGAACTGGTTTGATCCGCTCAGCAATGGCCTGCCTGAGGACAGTCTCAGTCTGGACACACACGCCTATAAAGGGAGATGGACACCAGTTCAATTCATTTTTCAATTCGACTTAAAATGCAAATGCATATAACTGTTGAATACTTGCCTGTAATTTAATCCTTAAACTGAGCTGAAACCCACTACAAAGTGCTAAAACAATTGAAATTGCTAATTAACATTAGCTTTTCAACTGTAGTTGACTTTTCAATTAAAGTGTTCTAGAGACCTCTACATTTCAAGGCAAGACTCTTGAAGCCTTCATAAAAGCCATGTAAAAGAAATAAAAAGTTGGTTGTTTTTTGCAACAGAAAAATTTATAACAACCATTTTAACCCTCCTACTACATCCAGTATTCCTATTACGCCACTATGGAAAAATATGCAAATCACCATAAAATCTCACTGATTGACCCAAAAATATAAATTAAGAAATACTTAAGAAACTTAACAAATATTAATTTTTGGTGTTTTAATGGCTTTATATTATTTCTAAGTACAGATTTTTGTTATTTATAACAAATGCGTTACAAAGTGTGTACAAAACATTGAAAACATATCATGTGAATTTCATGATTACCTGGTAGTACCCATTCAATTAGGAAAAGTCATTAAATATGAAGCAAAAAAATGATGTTAATCATTTATTTAGAGATGTTAAACATCGAATGGGGTCAAATTGACCCCAAACATAATAGGAGGGTTAAACTGGGATAATACAAGCAGCGTTATGATCGGCACCTGTAAGGCATTTGCAAAAACAGGATCCCCATTTGCTATTTTCTCAGCCAATCATGTAGTGCCTTCCCGAGAAAAGTTTATTCTTTCATTTTCTGTATAGTAACAATAATAATTTTGGTTAACATTGTCTTCAGGAAATATAAAGGCAGGGACTGTGTCTCACTGTTAGATATCATCGGTGTGTGATGGATGTATGATGCATCCTAGGTGTTATTTTGTGATGGAGTGGTGTATTTTTTTGTTATACACACTTTCAGAATGCTTCTGAGGGAGGGGATTCTCTTTCCTGTAAATGTGTAGGTGGAGAGAGCAATGGCAGAGTGATTTTTTTTTCAGCTGAGAAAAAGTGAGAGTGGAGAGGTTCTTCAAATGACTACTGAGCAGTGTCAGACGGTTCACGCTCTACAGACAACACAATCACCAAACACCCTTTTTCCACTCAGATGTCTCTGCAACAGAGGAATCCTTTTCAGGAAGCAGAAACCCTCACCCCTGTTTGCACCAGAGGAGCCAGTCCCTCTTGTTACCCTGGGCGTTCAGTTCCTGTCCCCCAAAATGTTTTATATAGCTCTACTCAAGTCCCCAAGGACATCAGAATGGAGTCTCAGCACTTAACGTTCCTGACTTGTTAAATGTATGATGCAAGCAGTGCAAAAGTATAACCTCAGTATTTTTAAAAACAGGAGCAAGCGACCACAAACACAAATTATTAACAGAGATTGTTCAGCCAGTAATATTGAGACAAAGATGCCAATCATATCCATTTGCAACTCGTCACAACCGATCTCTATTACTCTACCTTAAAGTACCTGTCTCATTTTCAACCTCCACACATCTCTTCTCTTAAACAAAATGCAACATCACAGTAGCACAGTAGTAAATAATCACGAAACATAACAGCATCAACATCTTCCTTGTTTACTGTTTTGCTGTTGCCTGTCATATGCAGAATGACTAGACACCTCATCTATCTTAAGAAATGCAACCACATAAGGTACTGATAAAAGATAACCACATAAGAGTCCTTTTATTTGTCATATGGGCTCCACCCTCTAATGGCCTTTGATTTACCCACCACCCTGGGACTTCTGACACCTATCAACCAATCATGTGGTTGGTACAACCATCTATATAAGGACAGTGCAAGAATGGCAAAAGTTCCCACCACTGTCAGTCCTCTTCTCTCACTGCTGAGGACTTCCACAATACCTACTTCCTGTGCCGGGGTTAGTGCCTCATTCTCCCCCTAGTGGAACAGGAAAGTTGGGCAGCTTTCTTCCATAAGCCAATCTCAACCCTCCAGGGGCAGAGAGCACAAATGCTACCAACTTGTGAACTGATGACAAGAAGGTTGATGATGCCTGTACCGCCTCCAACTGTGCTTTACAGTCTCCAGATGTTTGGGTAGCAAGCGTCGTACTCTGAGAGATGCAGACTTTCCTACCTAATCCGCCTGTCCATCTTGCAGTCCTGCCCACCTGCGATCTCCAGTGGTAGTGGGGAGGTGGTGACAAGTGGCCCTCCTTCAGCACACACTTGATACCAAGAGCCAGCAATGGCTATGTTGCTGAGGAACTCAACAGCTTCAGCTGAGCCAAGCTGGGCCTCACTCAGCAGTCCCTCTGTCCACTCAACACGATGCTGCTGTGCATGTTATTGGCATAAACTCCTCTAGCTACACTGCTGTTAGCTCCTTCACAGAGACTGGTCACAGTGGCTCCCACTCAGGGCATGGCTGTTCCCTCAGCCCAATGTGACACAGCTTTGCTGAGTACCCAAATTTGTATGTTCTCTGACGTTAGCTCCGTTAGCTGGGCCACTAGTGGTGGTCATTGCCCTGCTCCTGGCTCACATACGCTGACTTGCTGAATGTTTGAGGTCTGGTGCAGGTCCAAGAGGGCTTCTCCAGGACGTGCTCGGACTTGGTGCTGGTTTTCCTCCAGGTGGAGCTCCAGTCCAGCTCCACGTCTTCCATACTGGGAGGTTTGCCATTAGAACTGGCCATGATGGCTTCAGCTGTTTCAGATTCAGGACTTATTTCACTTTTCAGAGGGTGCCGCTACCTTCATTCCAGAAAGGGCTCCCTGCTTCTCAGACTTTTTCTCTGTGAGCAGCCATTAGATCATTCTGTTTTGTTCTTTCCTATAGGAAAAATCTGTATTAAAAATGACATCAGAAAGTGTCTCTAACGTCAAGTCTAGTTGGCCCTAATGACTCAGGGTCACTGAGCTCTGCCAGAAGACAAGCTACACTTGCACCATGCTTATAAAAAGGATTATACCAACCACATTATTGGTTAGTGCTGTGGGTGCATCGAAAGTCCTCCAGGGCCTTGTCCTGGGCACTTGTGGATTAGCCAACAGCAGAACCCATTAGAGGGCCGCGCCAATACTCATAGAACTGGAGTTACATCCTAGTAGCTATACTGTTTATCCACAGGAATAATAAAAATACACAAAACAAACAAAATGGTCTATGATATGCCATGTCAAGCACCAATGCACATTTCTGAGTCCCATAGAAAGGGGATCCTGAGCCGAGCGTCATTTGCATACACACCTAAACAAGTTATAGTGTGTTTGTAAAGGGACCAGTGTTTGCAAATGTAGTATGTAAGCAGCAGTCAATGCACTGTCTGTCTCATGTTAGCACACAGTGGAAATGGCTTATGGGCAAGATGTAAGGCCCAGCGCTCTGTTTTCTTTCCTACCTGAGACACAGTCTACAACTACAAGTGCTCCGTCAGTGACCCTCAGAGCAGCAGTCACCTCGGATGAGAAATCGACGTGACCAGGAGAGTCAATCAAGTTTATGAGGAAGCCGGAGCCATCCTTGCACTGTTTGATGAAGGCCAAGTCATTTTCTTTGAGCTCATAGTACAGAGAGATTGCTCTGTAAGGAGGGGCAACACAACAGCCTGCAGTTAGCTGGAGAGAAGATGGCATTGACCTACTGCAAACTACTGTTTCTGACACACTGGAAACAGGGACAACAGGGAACACAAGATCAGTGTTTACACTAGTTGCAGACCTTAGCTGAGACATGACATTAAATGGTAAATTTAAATTACATGATAGATCTCAAACACAAAAAATCTGGAATGTACAATTCATGTCATCAAAGTGCTAGCTAGACAGCTTCAATTTATTTATATCAGTTTATCACTGCAAAGTGATTATAACAAAATAAACAACTGTGCCTATCACAATATGACCATTAGGAGTGGAACAATGCAATATTTTGTAATTCTTGCTCTTGGGATACATTATGGATATAATTATTTTACCTTTTCCAGGTCAGTTTCAGATGTTGTCGTGTATCATAGCTTACAATATATTGCATATCGCAGAATGACCTGTATTGTGGTACCATCCTTATCGTGGTTAAATTATCGTGTTAGTATCATATTGCAAGTTACTCTGAGATTCACACCCCTAATGACCGTTGTAATGCCATAAGATGAGCAAAGAGAAAACAATTTGTCTTGCCACCTACGTGGATTTGATGGTGATGCACCTCTCCTGCTCATCTTTGCGGGTGTCAGTAAACCGGGTTTCCCCTGCTCGAGCTGAGGCGATAATACCAGCTTTACACACCAGAGAGTCTGTCAGCGTGGACTTGCCATGGTCCACGTGAGCAATCACAGACATGTTCCTGATGTTGGACTTCTTGTCCATGATCTCTCGGATCTGGTCAACTGTAAAGTTCACCTGAGAAGTAGAAAACAATTAGACATGATCAGCAAGACAGCAAACTATAACCTCAAGTTGGTCATTATACATTTGAACTGACATCGTTCTTTGAGGCATGCTCCATATTTCTTTTTCTTTGTGCTGGACCTCAAAGCCTTATTAAATATCTCCTCGGTCAGCCATCTTCCAGCTCATGAATCTGAAGTCAGTCCACCTTTTAAAAATACTTCGAGGAGGCAAGAAGTTGGGATCCTTCCAGAGGAACCTTGGGCAAAGAGTGCATCCTTGGAACATGCTGTGCAGAAGTCTTTCTTCTTCTTCTTTTTTTTCTGGAGGAAATGTTCACTCCACCCCCTTGTGTGCAGCCATTTCCAATCCCTCTCTTGTGGGGCATTTCCAAACCCTCTCTCATGACCCCTCAAACGTCTTGTGCATGACGGTTCCATCCTCCAAGCCTTTGCCCGCACCCTTTCCAATCTATCTGTCCTCTAAAGTCATGTTTGGATCATTTTTTTAATTTGCTTGTTTATTTATGTTCTCATTTTTCATACCTTACTGATTTTGAGTTGTATCTATTTCTTCTCGATCTTGCAAATTTTGTTTCCTCACCTCAGGGGGCTTGTCTAATTGTGTAAAGCACTTTCTGTTGCATGTATTTGTATGAAAAGTGCTGTATAAATTATGTCTGATTGACTGATGCTTATCAGGTTTGGTGCCTCAGAGAAGCAGTGCTGTGGGGGAGAGTGAGATGATTCACAGTCTGTCCTTGCTGTCTTTGAGCCAGTATGATCTCATCAAATGGCGAAAAAATACATTGCTATGTTTGATACAATCGATAATTCAAATGCTTGTTATATTTTCAGCTGGCCTGAGATTTGTTCGAGTAGCACGAGAGGATTGCCCTACTTTTGTCCTGTTTGTTGTAAACTTGTGGGCATGTACAGCCCTTTGTTACTGTAAACAGTGATACTGGGCTCTAAATAAATTTGAACTTGCACATGCAAATGGCCGTATAACCCACAGTCACCGCCTTTAGTGGAAGCACAGGAGCTTCTCTTTGTATGTGATAATCAGACTTCTGATTTAGACAAATATGTATAGCACAAATCGGCGCAAGCCATGCAAATTTGCCACCAGACAAATTAACAGGATTCAACACTATACATACATTTATCATGGTCAGCAAAAGTCATCAGATTTGTTGCTTGTCATCAGTGAGGAGGAGGGGCAAACCAAGTGTCTATTTTCATTTGCTGTTATTCAGTCGCTGAACAATAGAGGTCAGCATTGAAGCAGAAATTGCACATAGGCCCTTAAATGTGACTACAAGTGTGACAAGGCTCTTTATTACGTGGTTTTCAATGCTGTGCCTGTTTATCTTATAGAAACCGAATGTGTGCAGACCTATTAAAGCCAAGTCACCATTTGCAAAAGAGTTCCATTTGCATTGATGAGGCCAGTGCTTCATTAGTATCACACCCATGTCACACTAAAGATATTTTGACCAGCATATTGAAGCAGAAGTTCTTAAAGCTCAACAACAACCAGCATAAACAACCAAATACAGTTCTGTCCTCGAAACACCCTGTCTTTGCGTAATTTACATTAGGCTGATATTGCTAACTGCTTTGATGTAGGCTAGGATATGAATTTAATAATATGAATGCATTTCAATGATTGTAAAAAAGGAGATAAACCTACTAGAAGTAGAACAACAAGCACACATCGCTCAGTGAGTGAACACATGTGCTGAGGTTCCAGAATGCCCACAGGAGTGCACAAACATGAATCCACTCTTTTTACTCACTAAAGGAGGAACCGTTTAAATTGTCTTTCACTCAGATTACAGGCTACAAATTTAGAATGTATCAGCTGCCTATGCAATCCCAGGTGTCATCATTCTCAGCACTGTTTTCAAAAACATGGTGGAAAAGGCAATTAGCAAATTGGCAAAAAAAAATAAAATAAAATAAAATAAAATAAAATACTGGG
>OMLB01019200.1:0-12569 GCA_900302555.1 Myripristis jacobus
TCCTGACTGATATCTTTTAACAATGAGATCTCTCTGACGTTTTGGAAGCTCTCTGCGGACCATGGCTTTTGCAGTAAAGTGTGACTGAGAAAATGTAAGGAAAAAGCCTACTAGAACAGCTGAACTTTATTTGGGGTTAATCAGAGGCACTTTAAATGATGGCAGGTGTGTACTGACTCCTATTTAATATGAGTTTGAATGTGATTGGTTAATTTTGTGCACAGCCACATTCCCAGTTATAAGAGGGTGTGCACACTTGTGCAACCACATTATTTCAGTTTTTTATTTTTATTTCCTCCCTGTAAAAGATTTCATTTAGTTTTTCAACTGAGTTGTACAGGTTATAGGTCACATTAAAGGTGGAAAAAATTCTGAAATGATTTATCTTGGTCTCATTTTTTTACATGACAAAAACCTGGCATTTTAAGAGGGGTGTGTAGACTTTTTATATCCACTGTATATATGTGAAATGATCGTGACTTTCTTAACACACATCACAAGGACGTGTCATGAAACAGGTTAAAATGGGCAACGCAATGCCAATGCAAACTCAGTCAGGACAAATCACATGCCACTGCAAGCGAACGTGAGTAGGCTAAAGGATTTCGGGTCAGGCACCAAACCTACTTGGATAAGGTTAGGGAATAGTCATGGTTGATATTAGCATGTTAACAAGCTACCATAGAGACAAACCCAGGAAATAAACAAGCCAATGTTAGCAAGCTCATGTTGTAAACAAGCACCGAGCACACTGATCTTGTGTTGGACTGGCATTGAATCTGGGCCATCTGAGGTGATACCCACCACCCCACCAACCTCTTCCCACAGACTCTTCAACACGATGACACATTTCATCATTGACTTTGCATTGGCATTGTTTTCTTGGTACCTACACGTAATTTTAACCCATTTTGTGACACCAACCACACAATGCATTGTGATGAAAGTTGTGCTGATTTCATGTATTTCTGGTAGACCAGGATGTGCACTGTGTGCCTAAGCATGTAACTAGTTGTGTGACCACACACACACACACACACACACACACACACACACACACACACACACACACAAGCAGACATTCATTATTTCAGTCGGGAAAGACAAGTCAATAGAGAAAATATAGTTTCTTACAGTAGATAAGTGATGATGATGATGATGATGATGATGAAGTGATGATTATAAAATGTCTTAAATTGATATCTTGGTTGCAAAATAATTGATTCTTACTCTCCATGGAAAGATTTTCAGATTTTCATTTTAAAAAGACAGCAGCAATATGACTAACTAACAAGGGAGGTGTCTTGCTTTGCTATTGGATGGACATGACCAGGTGACGTGAACAGCTGATCTGCTTCTGCTGACAGACAGAGAAGTTATGAATGAGCATGTGTGAGAGAGGAGAACAGGCAGGAGAACAAGTAAGAAATCAATATAGAGTCTATGTATGAGAGTATGAGATGAGATTTCACTAAAGCTGCATTTGCTGAACACACGAAGTAGCCTACATTATTCTTTTCTTTTTTAATAATATGACTGGTGCTGCTTACAAGGTGTTAGAAATGTAGGCTTTATTTACACAATTTCAATATTAGGATATATATCGGACTCTTATAGCTTGATTACACATACACACCACATAGGCAACGGTTGCACTTTGTGTAAAGTACACACACACACACACACACACACACACACACACATACACACACACAAAATAAAGCCATGATCACAAACAAACATCACACTGTTTAAATGTAATTTTAAAAACATACAAAAATAAAAGAATCAATAAAAAGAAAGTTATGTTATGTATGAAAACTCAGCATGTTACTTCACACTTCTTACTACTGCACATATTCACTGATAAGTTTGTAAAATGTATCAAACTTGGTAAACTGCCTCTTTATTTCCAGTGCAGGAGTAACAGGGAGTCAGGAACACGAGGCGCTTTGAAGGCAACATGGTGGCAAGACACACATACACACACACACACAGTCCTAGACAGGGATCAAACACAGCTGTGACAAACCCGACCCCACACCTGCATATCATTTGAAGCTCATTATGTACGAGAAAACTGTAATTTCAGAACAATTACACTTACCAAAAACCGGAACTGGCTGTAAACTGCATTATAAAATCTGGAGCAACTTTAAAAACAGCTACAAGGGTTGCAAATTGGTGTAAGTTTCATTAATTGATTAGTCACATTTAAAATCTGTTAATAAATTAAAATACCTTGCAACGGTGCTAATGAACATAAAGTGTTCTTCAGAAAACAGCATAATAAAACCAAATGGATGTTGAAAATGCAGTCACTTCACAAAATATTTTATCAGATCAGAAGAGAGCAATGAGTGTCTTAGGCTCACACTAAATCCTAAATTTCATATCTTCCATATTGCTGCCTTTTGAGATGTTAACATCACGCATGTTCATATCTAGATAATTATATCATTACAATATATTGTTCAGCCCTACTATGGAATATTTATCACAGCATATTTAAAAAGTGAAAAAAAAAACAAAAAACAATTTGAATGGTTGAAACTCAGCGTCTGAAAGCTTGAAATCTAATAAAAATGTCTCGTTCTCTGCCAGAGAACAAAATATTGTTTTAGTCTTGCAGAACATTTTTATTCAATTTTTAAAATTAACTTTACAAAATTGGCTTTTTTCATGTGTTATTCTTATTTTAACTGAATGGAAATTAATTGCATTTCTACTGCATAGTTTTATAGCCTTTGATAACCGGCTATGAATCGTGCCACAATTTTATGTCAGGTGTTTCTTGTATTTCTGGAGGACTTTCTTCTCACCTTGAGAAAGGTAAGCGAGTTATGTCAAACCAAATTATGCTAACTAGCCTTCCTGATTTTGATTTGCCTGACAGCACAAGCAGAGTCTGAGAATACAGAGCAACCTTACATGATGAAGCAGCACACCACAGAGATGCAGTGCAGGTATACAGTGTATTCACCTCTTTTTATGGCACTTAAAAGCTACTTATCAGAGAAATACTAGACAGTACAGTCTTTGCTCCTGTTCGTAATGTTGAGACTCTTTTCAAAGAACCCAGAAGGTTTTCTACCAAGTTAGGAGTTACCAGCAGATGATGTTACATGAACAGCAAATGTGTTATAGCGTGATATGGATCCTCATCTGGATATGAAATTACAATGAAATGATATCAAGATATGAGATTTTGGTCAAATCGCACAGCCCCATTGAGAATACGAGTAATATTCCAAAAACAGTTCCTGACATTTTATAATAACCTAACCTAAAAGCTATTCTTGAATGCTTCATCACACTGAAATATATAAAATGTTGGATGCAAACAGTGATAAGTAGTCTTTTAGAGGAGTTAATGGATGAACCTTCTTTGGGGCCGTACTGGCAAAGTACCTTATCTTACCACTAGAGGTCCTGCTAAATGGAGCTAAAAGGTGCTGAGAAGCAAGAAATGAGGACAGCAGGCAAACAGCAAAGAAGACTGAGCTGAGAGAGCTCTGCAGCGAAACTCTGAAGCAAGGTTGATATGGAGGACATTCATCTACAGTGAGTGGCTGACAGGTGACCAGTCAGTGTCAGGGGAGCAGTGTTAGATTAGACTGACTACATATGATAGATTTGATTTGCAAATATTACATGTCTCCTATTAGAAGTATAATAGATTTCAAGGCAAGTCAATTTTATTTTTATAGCTCCAGATCACAAGTTTCTCTCAAACAGCTTTATAATCTTTACAACATAAAACTAACTTTAGAATAATCGATTATCAAAATTATACATTTTCTGTTGCTCAACCAACCAAATGCTGGAAGACATGCAGAAAAATGTTGTTTAGGTCTGAATAGAGGACTGAAACTGAGAAATAAACTCCACTGTCCAGATGTGCAAAGACCAACCCACATAAAGTCAAGGCTGTAATGCTGTCAAAGGTGCATTAGCAAAATACTAACTGGTTAATATGCAAACATGTATTTTGTATTTGTAACTAAATTTGATTTCTTTTAAGAAATCTGTTTTCATTTTTGACATTTAAGAGCTTTTTTGTTGTTGATTCAAATAGGACAGACAATCTTGGATTCAGTGTTGCTGAACAACAAACATGTAATGAAAACATCAAATCTATGTTGTTAAATATAATGCAGGACAAGATAGTAACACATGTAAAAAATAAATCAAATACTTGGCAATGGAAGCACTTGAGTCGGACCCTGCTGTCTTTTCATAATCACCAGTCAGAGGCCATGCAGAGAGAAGAGGAAAGCGAACAGGAAGAGATGGAACAGGTGAAAGAGGTGGAGGAGAATGGACAGGATCAAGCAGAAGTGTCTGCTACTCCAGCTGCAGACACGGAGGGGTGAAGGAGCTCAGAAGAGACTGAGGAGGAGGAGGATACTCTTGCACGCAGCCTTGGATGACCTCCCGAAGGGCTTAAAAATTCATGGCCGTTCAGAATCGCTTTCCACCGCTTGTACTCTGTTGCAGACACTAACAAACATTGCAGTTCACACAGTGTCTGACATGCAATATGTACATTTTGATTTTAGGGAGACACTAACACAGGAGCATCAACAGTACCCCAGACAAGTGCTTGAGAAAGTAGGAGAAACTGAAAAGTCTGTGAACACTGATGGCTTGCCACTCTTCAAGAGCACCACTTTAACAATGTGGCCAGTTCTCTGCTGCATTGGCCCCAACCAGACACAGTCCTCCCTGTGGTCCTAACACTGGGTTCCCCAAGACCAGCATCTCTTCAGCCTTTAGATGAAATGGTAGGTGACCTACAAGAGATACTGAGAGATGGTTTAGAGGGTGGAGCCCTTGCCAAAACTCATGTTGTGATCAACCTGCTCGAGCCCTTGTGAAAAACATCACGCAGCATACAAGTTGTGAAGGTGTGACAAGTGTGAGCAGAGAGGAGTATGGGAAGGAAGAATCACAAACCAGAGGTGTATGATCTTAGTTTAAGAACAGATCAAAGGTTCCACAGCAAAAAAAAAGAAAAAAAAAAAAATGAAAGCACTCCTCCAAAGCTCCTAATGAGGCTCCCACTGGACATGATCAATTACACGCACCGGAGTCATGGAAAAAACTGCTACATGTCTGGATAAAGGGAGACTGCAGCGACAGGGCATGCATGTCAGCTGGACGGTGAGCGAAGGGAGCAACAGGATGTTTTCACTGAAAAAGTCCCTCTCTGCCCGCTTTGCTAGAAAGCCTTGCACACGGGCACAAACTAAGTGTTTTGGTACAGGGTAACAAAGCTGAAATTCACCAAAATATACTTATGTTGCATCATCTTCTGGTCTGGACTGATTGCAGTTCGGTCTTGACCTGGACCATGATCTGGGACCAGATGTATAAACAATGCGTATACATAAAAACCATGCATACACTATTTCCTGCACATAAGCTGGTATTTCTAAAAACAGAATGTGCAGTGAGAATGTGGTGAGAACATGGCACTGTTTTTAGACCATGCATACATGTTTATGTGAGGCTGATGTAACGAGGTGGAGATGAAACACAAGGCGAAAGATGGAATCTTTTAGTAAAACATTAAGTTTAGGTTTATGGCCACATAACTTTCAGAGTACATCGCCAGACTACATCACTATCAGACATCACCATCAGATTATTTCATCAGACTACATCAAAATCAGCCCACATCAACATCACATTACATAGCTGTCAGGCTATATCACTGTCAGATTACATCACTATTGGACTATACCACATCAGACTACATCACCAGACTATATCACGGTCAGACTACATCACCAGATTACATCACCATCATCCTATATCACATCAGAATGCATCAGCATCATACTACATCACCATAAGATCACCAGCAAACTACAGCATCATCAGATGACATCACCATCAGTCCCACTCAGACTGCATCACCATCAGACTACATCACTATCAGACTATATCACATCAGACTGTATCACTGTAAGATAACATCTTTATCTTGTTACAAAAAATTTACCTCTAGAAGAGACTTCTGGAAGAGATAGTGCAGATCAAATGCATTGTGTTGAAAATGTGAAGAAGTAGTGCTTGGGGTACAACCACATCAGTTCATACTCATCAGTGCATGCTGGCACCAAATCCCAGGCCTCTGCAAGGTCTGCAAGAATGTTTTTACTGCTGCCCTCTATCTATCAAAGTTAGATGTGCAATGGTGTAAAGCTCCTATCTGAGGCAGTAGGACAAGATGTCCTAGAACACTTTGTCCGGTCAGATGAGGTTTTGGCAGGAACATTTCCCATTTCCCATTTAAACAGAATGCAAAGAGTTGAGAAATTTATTAGAGTAATTGAAATTCATATTATTTGATTATCCACACAATTCATTTCATCATCTGTGTTAATCATGGAAAAACTTGTTGTTTCACAATTCAACATGACAGAGCATGTCAAATTAAATCATTATTTTAACTTATCTTTGCTAAAATGTGTGCTTTAGAAATGTAAGTTAGACAGCAATATAAGCAGTGTTGTAGTGCTATTTTTAGAAGTGGATGAGTGCACCTCAATCCAGGATGGCTTGACATCAATTTATCCATCTACGCTTTAGTTTGGGTCCGACTGGGTGAAATAAAGAGTACAGGAGAATGACATTCATCATACTTAAATATTTAGTGTATCTGTGGCTCCTCTATCCCACAGCCTTTTTATATATAGTCTTCAAATGACACATCCTCATTTGATTCATCGCTTGCCATCTGACAACCTCCTACAGTCCTGCATTTAAAAATAATTTACATAGTTTCATATTTCAGTGGATTGTTCTCATGTACAAACTTTTTAATCTCATAATTATGACTTTTTTTAATCTGAAAAATTTGATCTTTCTATCTCATAATTTCACATTTTATCTCACAATTTCAACTTTTTATATTATCATAATTATGACTTTTTTATTTCATAGTTTCGACAGTTCTATCTCATAACTTTGACTTTTCTTTAATCTCATAAATTCCGAATCTTCTCTCATAATTAGGACTTTTTATCTCATAATTTCAACTTGTTATCTTGTAATTTCAAATTTTTATCTCATAATTTTGACTTTTTATCTCATAATTATGATTTACCATACATTTTTTTTTCTATTTTCTCCCTGGCGGAAACGGGCTTCCATAGCTTTCCAACAAGAACTTCAACATTCAGGCACAAAAATACTGACCACACACAGAGAACTGGACAATTCCGACTCTGGCTTTGGTTTAACTGATAAAATAACTTAACAAATACAATTAAAAAAGTTTAATTAAAGTGACAATCCAGATTTCTTTAAGGATGTCAGTTATGAGTAAATATGTATGCACATTTGCTGAAGGAGAACTCTGCGCTTCACAACCATCAGATCCTGCCCCTGTGATGTAAGACACGTCCTTATTCTCCAGTGTTTTTGCTTCATAAAACAATCACACCATATATGGCTTCAAAATATCTTTAAAAGATAGATTAGACCTTTAAATACGCCGTTAAAGTCAAAGGATAAAACTTGACGTTAAGTAATAGACGACAGGCCCCTCAGACATCAAAACAAGACATAAAAAATGACACCACTGTGTCACATCAGCCTTAGCAATCATATTAATACTCACAATAAGCATTTCACTTTGCTTTTATCCTGAATGATATGCAAAATAAGCTTCTAAAAGTCAGGAAGCTTCTCTCTTGGTGAGCACACTGAGCGGACCCAGGATGCAGGCGAGCTCTTTCCAACAGTTTGAAATCTCAGCGATGAAATTCCTGTGATTCATCACAATTTCTATTAAAGGCCACACTGCCATCAGTTTTGAGAACTGAAATATGCAAATGCATGATGTGCTAACATTACCCATTAGGCCGGTGGGCAGCATCTGGTAGAAAAGTTTGTAATTTCTTCACACCAGCAAATTGAGGGATGTAAATGTTTCTGTAGGTTATTATTTCTGCTGTTGATGATTGTAATGTGTGCTAATGTTGTGAAAAAATTCAAGAGGAACCATGACTGTCACCATAAAAAGTAACAGAAGACAGGGATTTTTTGAAGGTTTAATTATTATCAAGTTAACAAAAAAAAGTTTAATTCTCAATTATGAACAATCCTGGGATGAATAATACAAAGTCCATGAAGTGGACTTGAAAGTCAGGATGTTTAGAAGTGAAGGTAAAATGACAGCTGTGGGTCGCAGCGTGGGCACAGCCACAGCAGCACAGAGGTGACGGCCCGCTGCAGTGACAGCCAGGCCGGGGAGGCGGGGCAGGCTGCAGAGGGGCAGAGGGCTGGGCTGGGCTGGGCTGCAGTCACCATGCAACACAGCTGGGAGAGGCACAGGGAGAAAGACAAGGGTCACAATTTTGCAAAGGCTTTGGGCATCTGTATGTCAATCAATGCTGTGCTAATTTGCCTGGGGAAAAAACACACACACACACACACATTGTAAAGGCTCCCCAAAATCCAACTTCATTTGAATTCTATTTTAAACCTCAGTTTTGTGTTAAACACAAGGGTCTTACATTCTACACTGTTAGACTCTGTTACCCACTTGATCAAGCCAATAAAGCCAGGTCAAATGATCAATATGGAGATGCTGAGGTGATTGTTACAGTTTGTAAACAGTAAATCAATCAGTTTCTCCTTGAATGGATGAATGTGTTGTGGTGAATGAAACAGTTGTGGGGTTGACTTATAATGTATTGAGCTGTGAGTTGGACACATCTGTTAAACACCAAGCTTTCTGTGTTCCTCACCTGAGGGTCATGTACTTGTGTACAGTCTTCAATCAGTGCCTGTTCATGATGAAGTCAGTGAGAGCCCCGTGACACACTCACCCTCTTGGTGGAGCCGTTAGAGCAGTTGTCTTAAAAAGTAAAGGCACTCGTTGCACAAGGCACAAAAAAGAAACATCGGCGGCAGCACAGGTCTAGTACATTGTTTCCAACAGCGGTAGATCTCAGTTCAAAGCAACATGCAGACATGGAGGAGGGGAAAGTCTATTGACCGCCGGCAAAACTGAAGGCAAAAATATGGGAGCATTTTGTTTTCTGCAGACACCAGACAGTCAGGATTTGGACATGAGTGATGTAATATGCATGATGTCCATTTAAAGGCAAATGAATATGCATTTTTGTTGCACTAAGCCCTGAGGGAAAACCAAAAAGTTGAAAGTTTTAAGTGAAAAAAAAATGATACTTTGCATTCAAAAGCTCTGGTTTGAAAAAGAGAATATTTTATTTTACTTTTAGGGTCTCTGTGGGCCTAAATTGTTCTTGTTCCATTTAACCAATATACAGTTTATAGCTGTTGCACTAAATTCTGCGTGGAACATGAACAGTATTCAGCATAGTGTGTATCGTAATGCATATCTTATTGTGGCCTCTGTATCGTTATACATATCATATTGTAAAGTTGTTGGCAATACACAGCCCTACCAAGCACCTAGCTATACTTGTTCTCCTAATAGTGGACCAATCCAAGTCACAGTTCCCACAGATACACAAATAAACGGGAAATTGACGCACTTAAAGAACAGCAGTTTACTAAAAACAATAACCTTACACTCATTGGTGCAGCTAAAACTGCTATCAGTAAACTAATAATGTGCTTCCCCATGTGTGGTGAGGTCTGTGGACAGCACCCATACACACCCTCAGCTCTGTGAGGAGGGAGGTCATGGCATCAGCAGACTCTCCTCATACAGGATGGAGCCACGTTTACTCATGTTCCACCCTGAGTGGTGTTAGTGGGTCTTTATCAAGCTTATACCTTTACCACATGGACATTACCTGAGGTAAAAAATAAAAGAAAAAAATAACTGGTGGTGGTGGTTGAGGTGAAGAGCTGCCTGTTACCCAGTTTGTTTGTGACTGAATGAGGATGTGATGTCCGAACTGAAGACGCACCCTGATGAGAGAACTGACCATTTGAATTGCATTTCCATTTCAATTTTGACACCAAAAGAGCGTGGTGACAAGTGAATAAAATAAACTGGGGCTGTTTGCTTGCACAATAAATTGCCAATTGTAAAATACATTCGCATTTGAATAAAGAGACCAAGAAAAAGTAGAATTAATATGAAATGGAGTTGCTTGAACATTCATTCTAATTTTAAATAAAAATAATGAACTGCAATGAACTGAATAATCAGCTGCAAATTGCATGACCGAACTGCACAGTGCATTTCCAATTGCAAAATGTATTTCCATTTGAATAAACAGGTCCAAAAAAAACTTCCATGCACAACTCCAACTGTCTCTGGCAACACTTTGAAACAAGGTGGGGAGGTGGTGAGGGAAGGGGGCACAGCCACACACACTCAGGAGGCAGTAAGTGGATACAATTACATAGCATTTGCTTGTCAGCTTGTGATGCATCAGTTTTTGTATAGACAATTATTACCCATTATGACTACCCAAAGAAAAAGAAGCAATAGTGTAGTGCTGATGACTTGCTTGTTTGTTTGCATATAATATAATATAATATAAAAAATTGTGAACAGGAAGAATACATATCTTTATTTGTGACGTGATATTGTTTATGCAGGGAAAACAACAGTTGTCTTACATTTTCATAACCAACTAAACATCTATAACAATTACACATTACCTACAGTATTTAATACACATTAAGCAACCAAAAATGTGTACAGGTACATGTCAAAACCAACTGATTTACAAAGATGTCTACATTCCCAACATATCAGCACAACACCACAGTCACAGAATATCCAGTCTTAAAGAGGAGTAAGTGCACTTGACAGATATTCTACAACCTAGACACTAGGGTTGGGTATTGAAATCTAGTTTTAAATTATTAGAAAATTTTACCTTTAGGTGTGAAAACAATGCACCAGATTCAATAATGATAAAAAAGCAGATGATGTAATTCTGCCATAATACTACTTTTGTGTCTTGCAGACAAATATCACTACCTCACAAATATCAACTACCTCACAATGGTTTGTGTTCACACAGTCACTGAGAAAGAGTTAAATTTCCTACACTAAAATAACCAAGAGTTAACCAAAATCAAAAATAATTGCACTGGAAGATGGTCTGTTATTTTCTCCACAAAAAATGTGAAGAAGAAAATGTGATTGAATGTGAAGAAGCAAAGATATCAGCGTGTTCAAGTAATTATTTAAAATCACTGAAAAGAGAATTGTTGGAACTTCATTTGGACGAAAGCCTGCAATTACAAGCCCTGGAATGACTGATAAGGGTCCAGTACCCAACCCTATGGTCGAATATGACAACATTACGGAGAGATTCAAAGAATAAAAAGCGAAAATTTAAATAGGATAATCAGAGAAACAACAATTCAGTCGCTGGAACATATTTACAAGATAAAGATCCATTGCTATCAAAAAATGAACCGATCTAGACACAGGAAATAGTGAGATTCACTGGTATTTGAGACTGAAGTGGGGAACAGTGAATATAAAGAGTAGGTTGTTCTTTTTAACTGATTGATGTAGTTTGACTGAAAATCCCTTCAAAAGGATATGAACAGTCTTCACTTGAATGTGATTAAAACATTGTGTTATTTTGCAGTCAAATCAACAGTATGAAGCAAACCCCCCAAAGTCTTTAGATGTCCTAAAGACTAATGAAGCTCACTGTAATTGTCAGTCATTGCCTGTTATCAAGTGTAAAGGACAAGGCAAGCAGAGGCGACAGATCGGGAAACACAAGCATTCATTCAGCAATTTACAATACAGTCACAGAGTCAGGACTGGCCTAGCACAGGACCAGCTACTGTTGTCTGATACTCAGCCAACACTTCCCTGTGTGGAAGTCAAAGTACCGTGGGAAGATCTGGATAGTTGAGAAGTAGTGGCCAAGTACCTACCCAATTCTGATTTGTTCTGATGGAAGTTAACAGAGCAGTCAGGGACTATAGATGAAAACAGTGAAGCCAGTGCCAGTCCAAGGTATGGAGACCAATCTCAAAAGTGACTTCATGGAAGGAACATGCCAAAATGTCAAATAGTCCCATTTACACTTACAAAATGCATCTTGAGTAACCAGAAAGCTATCTGACTGTGTCTAACCACAGGAAATCAAAGTCTGAACACACCCCAAGAGGCATTTGAAATCTGACTGATCAAAACACACTTAGATTTTCATGTGGTTGTGTTACAATTGGCCTTATATTTCGATTCTCTTTTGTACCAGGGTTCAATGTTTCCTGTCTTATCCAATGTGTTACATAGTTCAGGACAGCTCAACCGCTAAGCAGAAAACAGATAAAGCAGGAGCCAGATGTCCTTTCTCTATCTTTTTAGTTAGGTCTGTTGCATTAGATACATGCCCAGTCAACACACACACACTAGCAACATACATTTTAGAAACAAGGCATGGACAGTGGTTGGCCTGTCCATGTCCAGGTAGCTGGCCAATTATTCTCGGTTGCGTTTAAGTCCAACCTATGTACGGGGCAGGCCCAGCCCAAGAAGATAAATGTGCATCGTTTCCTGATATCGGGGCTCATTCTGATAGAGGTCCGGCGGGAGCTCTGTCACTCTGAGACAGAGTGACAGAAGAATAGCACTG